>JBBPLL010000278.1:0-37529 GCA_038089755.1 Leccinellum rugosiceps | reverse complement strand
TCATGATGGTTGTGGTTGGAAACAAAGATGTGTGTGAACTATTTTAAACTCAGGCATGGTTCTAATATGTGTATGTTTGTTTGTATGACCAAACATAACCAAATAACACTTGATTTCAATGTAATGACCAAAGGGTGCAAAACTGTTGCAATGGTATTGATGTTTTGAAATGGCTGTGTCTTTGCAGTATGTAAGCGAAATCACATGACCCTGGGGACAAAGTTGTAGCTAAGGGTTTGTACTTTATTTGTTCCCACCAAAGCAAAGTGAAATTCCCACGAGTGATTGCGGGGCGCTTTGTGCCCTGGTTTGGGGTTAGGCATTGCAATGGTTTTGCACCTCACTGTACCTAGATATACCCTTGAAAATTTCAACTGAGCAAAATTTCAACCATCTGGCTGTTATCTACATGTAAAATACATCAACTCTACCTAGTTTAATTTGTGTTGTCATAAGGCATGAGGAATATCAGGAAATATCATCTCCACACTGATTTCCTGATCCAGGCCCAGCCAGCCTGTACATATTATATGTGCCCTCATGAGTCATAAAGTCAGCTCATGGAAATGTATGTGACAGATACCAAAAAAAAAAACGCCAGGCACCCAGCCAAATGTGGGTACTAATTACATACGATGGAAAGTAAGAAAATGCCAGTGTCCCTCCGCGATGTCAAAAACTTGATTCGTTTACAAAAACCGAATGCTCGAGGGATCCATTCCCTTGGCCAATCTTAACATGACCACGTTGGATGTCAGACTCGAAAACTAGGCGAAAGCGAGCGTCAGCGACCAAACAAGAAAGTGAATGAACGATGAACGAAAACGCACGCCATTACCAACAAAGACCTCGGCCCGCTCAGCAATGGCCATATCCACCGCCATCGACACGTGATACTGCTCCCCATCGAGTACGAGGTCGGGAGTGCTTGCCACGTCCGCCCATCCGTCCTCCTGGAGCGCGGTCACAAGCTCATGCACCCAGCCGTTCGAGAGGACATACACCCGGTTCAAACCCGGATGCGCATTCCGCACCGCTCGCAGGCGCGCCACGAGCTCGGAGGTGCTTGGATAACAGTGCGACTGGTAATATGCGCGCTTTGCATCGCCGGTTGGGTCCGCATAGTCATCGTAACGCGGGTCGAAACGGTCTGGGAGCGAAGGGTGCTGGTTCATTCCCATGTAATAGGCGCCCCAGGAGGCGAGGTTCGGGCAGTGGCGGACGTAGTCGCCGCGGCGGAGGTGGATCGCGACGAGGCCGTCGAGGATGGCCTGGGTGGAGCCGGACGGGGCAAGGACGTCCTTGGCGGAACGGGGCTGAAAGAGCGCAAAGTTGCGGGCTAGTGCAGACTGGACGAGCGGAGACCAGGTAAAGTTGCTGAGGATGGGCGAGGCCGTGAGGGGCTCAAAGAGAGAGAGGAAGCGCGGGCCGCCAAAGAAGCTGGGACGGTGAGCTGGTTGGCAGTGATGCGAAAGAGTGCTTACTTCATGTCAAATAGGTCTTGAGGTGGCGCGTCGACCTCAATGCACCGAGCGTCGAGGGGGGTGACTTGGGAGCTCCACCAATCAATCAAGACGGGGCCATCTGCGTCTTTGGGTGCATTGGCAGCAGAGATGATGTAACGAGTGACGCCTGGACCGGAGCAGACGCGTTCGTAAAACTCGGCGCTGACAGCGAGCGGTGCACCCTGCATGGGACCGCCCGCAGTCGGACCAGATATGATAGCGTTGATGGGCAGGCGCGTGGGACGGAGGGAGAAGCCGTAGAGCGTCCACGGGAGGGGACTGTGAGACCAGGTATAATCTTCAAAAACGAAAGAGACATTGGAGACGTAAGCGACGTATGACATGAGCAGACTGCGAGGGGGTTAATTGGGGACAGGGGTGGCGTGGAGTACGCACGCTTCCTGGAGCACATTGTTAAGACCGTGTCCCCATAGATGGGCGGGGAACCTGAGGTAGCGTGGTGGAGGGCCGTCGGGGTGGGTGAATGAGTGCTGGGGGAGACGCCGCTCGAACGCGCGCACGTCGTTGTAGTGCGGGGGAATTCCTTGGGAGATGAGAAAAAGTAAAACGAACAAGAGGGCACATGCGACGTAGATGAGTCGGGTGCGCCAGCGACGTCGGGTGGGGGACCTGGTGAGAGGGACGTAGTCAGAGTGCCTCATGGCCGTCGTAGTGGTAGAGCCTTTGGTGATATTTAGGGCGCTTGGGTTCATGGGATAATTTTGAATGTGGTGTGTGGAAGGCTTAGCATTAGTGATGGATCGGTCCGGTTCGAACCGAACTTCTGCTGAACCGGTATGGCTCGGTTCAAACTTGTTTGGCGGGAGCACCGAACGAATCGAACGCCCGTTTGCGTTCACGCTCGCGAGAGGCTGAACGTCTGTGCGATTCTGAACGCGTTCCAGAACCTTGCCGGTTCGATATGCGATACTTTGATTTAGTTGGTTCGTTTAAATGAGAAGCGAACCGTCGATAGAATTGGGTCAGCGTGGCGCAAAGGGGTGGAACATGGCTCGTCATCTCCTTCCCCGTCAGACAGCCTTGACGAGCCTTCTCGCCTCACTTTCAGGCGACGTAAACTCACAGGTATGAATCCTACGTCAATCCCAGCGTCGCTGCTCACTTCAAGTGTATAGTCGACCTCGGTGACGTCCTCATCATCATTCACACGGAGCTCGACGACCCAAACACCCCAGTTCACGGATACATCGAGTTCGACAGAAACATCAAGGTAACCCAGCTCTCTCTTCTCCACGCTCGCACTAACACGCTCGTTGGCCCCACAGCAGCACTTCACAGTCCATTCCGACCACTCCCGCCAGTGACCACACCACTTCGAGCCATACCACACCCTCTTCCTCTTCCTCGTCTACCTCTACGTCTTCCCAAACCTCGTCTTTCCCTGTCCCACCCTCAAGCACAACGCAGTCTCCTCCGCCGTCATCTTCGCTCCACGGCACACCAACGACCATCACTTCCTCGTACACTGTCTACGTCAATGGCTCTCCATCCGTCGTACGTCGCTTTTTTCCCCCTTCATCCTTTTCCGCACCTCATTCCCACAGATCTCAACCACCATCCCGACGACCATATCAGAATCCACGACCTCGTCCTCCAGCGAACGCAGTGCCATCATCGGTGGCTCCGCAGCCGGCGGCGCAGCTCTCATCATAATCATCCTCGCTTTCGCCTTTTGCGCTCGCCGAAAACGCTTCAAGCGACTCGACTTTCTCGACCACATCACGCGCAAGCAGAATCAGGCGTATACGCGCGCAAACTTGCTCGATGGCGAGGACGACCTCGACCTCGCACCACCCCCACTGGCCGCACCACCCCTCCGCGGGTACACCGGTTATGAGACCCCGTGGGACCCACCCACGGGGGCCGGTTCGGCGTTCACAGGCACTCGTACCCCTCCGCACGAGCATGCACGGTTGATCAACACGCTCTCGACGGCGAGATCAGACGAGGCCGCGACTGATCTCGGGCGGATTGTGGACGATGTGATGGGTCCACCCACATACGCTACCGTGGAGGCGGAGGCCCATCATCATTTTTCAGCGCAGTCAGTGTCGTCCATGCACCGCGGGTCCATGGCAGAGACGGACGGGCAGGTCCATTCGAGGACCGTGTCGAACGCGTCCAACGCCGCGTTGTTGGAGGCCGCTGGGTTGGGTGGAACGGGAGCTGTCCGGTCGAGTCCGTTGGCACAGCCGGGGTTGCGCCGAGATGGGGGGGCTTCGTAGAGCATTTGGATCGCTGGTGTATCCACATGTGTTGCTCTATCTTGCATGTAAGTCTGGCTTTTTTTTCATCGTGGGTCGTGACTGAGGTGCTTTGTGCAGGCATTTGACTTTTTTATTTTACATTATTGCATCGGTAACCTCTCGCGCCTTTGTATTTGCTTGCTCGTTCGCTCCGACTCGCATGTTGTCTGTTCCTCTGTTCTCTATCGCTCTCGGCGATACCATTCCGCTTGTCTAGATGTCTCGACGCGGACAATGATCTTGTTCCTCGATTGGTCGTGGACACTACCGCCGGTGCATTGTTCCTTTTTACTACTTTCGTTCTTGCCTCTCGTGGACTGTTGCTACCATCATGCCGGATACGGACGGGACGCTCCTCGGACGCCTTTTTTGCTCTCCCTTTTTTGTATTAGAACTAGGACATCGGACGTCCTTTGTTCAATATATGCACGCTCGTTCATACATTCATCCAAGGTCCATACGTAGTATATACAGATACGGTACGTATAGACAACATGTACATACATCACGACCCATTCCTTCATCTCACCCCCCCACTTACACCTCACCGTATCAGAATACGAATACTTGAGGCATCCGTTCGCCGTATCGCCGACTTAGGACAGTGCCCGGGATTTTTTAGCCCCTCGAGGCGTACAATGCTATAGTCGGCACTATGGTCACGAACAACGTGGGAGGATGCGCACGGTATGCGAGTTTCGATGGCCAACTTTAGATTAATGTCCAAGAAGACCAATCCGGGACGGCGAGCTTGAGCTCAGAGGTCAGACCGTGTTACCGTGTTCCTCCCATTGTCTCCGGGTCTTCCTTTCTTCTTTACGGGAGTACCAGTAGACTGTATGCGATCCCGATTTTGCAATCGTCATCGGACGGCTCGTACTGTCAGTCAAAGGTATATGCAACTGTGGGAGCCGGCCGGCCATTTTGGTGTGGGTGTGTGTTCACTCTTCAGCTTCAGTTGGGAGAGGTAGCCTGGTGACCAGACTATGGGAGAGGACCGAATCTGGGAATGACACGATCGGCGTTTGCTTGTGTGTATATCAATATAGGGCCGTCGATGGAGTACTTGAGACCTCGATACCTGGCGTCTAGTCCCCGCGTGGCGCGACTTTCGAGCTCGGAAGTTGGACCACTGGGCCGTGTCTATAGAAATTCGCAGGCGATGGGGTTCGGGGGTCGCGAGATAACAGCGGACACAAGCAGACCTGTCGCTTGCAGCTGATTAGTAAATGTGTTCAAGTGAGTTGGCCAGCCCAAGGACTCTCCGCGTGTGGGGGCCGATTTTTGAATAACTACTCTTGGACAGTGTGCATGTGGACGTTCCTTGGTACGATGGGCGGTCATGCATCATAATTAACGGGTACGAAATGACAGGATTTTTTTTTTTTTGATAAGAAAAAGTTGGCGGAGGACGATCAAGCTTCATGACTAGCACCGATGCGTCGGAACCGCCAGCGAGCTCTCCGCACTTGACATGCTTGACACTCCGATATCCGATATGTGCCCGATCCACAGACAGGGTGTTCTAAGCGAGTCGAGGCGCCGGAGAAAACAACTTACTTGAGTATGTGGATGTTCTCTTCCATTGACAGACCCCACCGACCACCGTACGTTTTAGCCGCTGTTTAGAGCACTTGATCGTCGTTGCCCGAATCGGCATCTGGCTTGACGGGATGCCGAAACTGGCGCGACGATAAAGTGATCCATTGACCCACTTTTTGTGGGGGAGAGCGTAGGAAGCGCGGTATACGATGAACCTTCTGTATCCGGCATGGTGAATAGAAGGTGGGGAAGGCAAGGATGCAAAAGGGTCCTATGTACACCGTCACGCACCCATACACGTATATATATACGCATCGCTGGCCTATGATCACGTTCCTATTAGAACCTTCCATGAAGTCTGATGACAAGGACGATATAGTGGCATTGGCCCCGCCACTGTCATGCCGATGATCGTAAATGAAGTTAATGGAGTTGCCATCATGACAGAGAAAGGGTGCCTGTCAGAAAGAGGAAGACTGATTGATGGGCGCTGCCATGAGGAGAATTGCGGCTAATGGTCTAGCGTGTACTAAGATTGTCGGCTTGAAGGTGCCAAAACTTAGAGCAGAGATATGACTGACGCGGGGAAACTCGTGGGGTGGTGAGAGTCCGATCAGTGCCTTGGCAAGGATTCGAATCGTTCGTGGTGATCCGTCGGATGGCTGGACGGCAGTCTATTCTTGGGACGAGAACTACACCGGCATGTGGTGCAGCTACTTAATTATGTGCCTTTCAAGGGTGTTTGAACTTTGGCAACTTGAAGGTCGAAGTCGTTTCTATTCAATCGGACCGGCAGTGCCGGTACTCGAATAGGGTCCGAGTGAAGTGTGAAAGTTTCCCGACCTCCTTGGACTTCGACAATCGCACGGCCCCTACCGCCGAGTTCACCCGGTCGGCTTCAATGAAGGATCAGGTCGTCCGATCGCACGGAAAAACGTTCGTCACTGATTAGGATGTTGTTTAAAAATCACTCGTCGCCCAGGTTGCTAATACTATGAGCAACCTAAGCTCGAGCTCGTCCGCCCCAACACCGTCCTCGGACCAACGCTTATCCGCGGGGCTCGGAGACCCGCTGTATAAGCACTATGACAGTTTCGGGGTGTGGCAGGGGTTTACGGTAGAGCACTGCTTGACTGACTCAGTCCCGAACTTCCCAAATCCCAGCCTTGGAAATTTTTTCAACTTGGGGCCTTCCCATAAAACAAAGTTTCGAGCTATGGACTCTTTGCCGGTGGCTTTGACATCACCTCGCCACAGTAACCCGGAACCACGGCGGTTCGATTCCCTTCCAGCAGAGCTTGTTTCTCGTGTCTTGTGCTTCCTCGGACCATGCGATGTCGTACATTTGCGATTGGTAAGAGTTCAAAAAAAAAAAAAAACTATTGGCCGAGCTATTTTTTGCTCCTCCCCTCTTTCCTCTGCTATCAAATCGGGTCGCTAATGATTTCCTTGTCAAAATAGGTCTCAAAGCTGTTCCATGACATCACCTTTGATCCCCTGATTTGGAAGACGATCTACTCCAACGCGTGTCTGCCTCGTCCCCCCGGCCCGTTTCCGTCGCAATCCACCCGTTTTCTGGAGCGAACGCTAATACGCTCTGAGCGACTGGCAAGATGGTGGACTACGCATCCCATTCAGACCATTTCGAACACGCAGATACGACTTGAGGGCTCGTCGCTCGGGCATCCCAGAATCATCGGGGGTAGATGGCTCATCGCATTCGAATCATACAGGCAGATCGTGTGCTACGACATCGAGACCCGCGCTCGGCAGGTCCTCTGGGAGGACGCTGGGCTGATCACAGCCTGGGATGCATGCTCCGTCATGTCTGCCGGCGATCTTCTAGTCTACGTTGTGCTCCGCAAGAACGTCAACCAAGAGATGTTATGTACACCCTGGTACGCGGGATATTTGAGTTGTGGACGCGCTCCCCTATACTCACGACTGATGGTCTACAGGAAGCTTTTGGAATTCAAAGTACACGAGGAATCTGGGCATCTCTCTCATTCTGTCTCCATACACGTACCTACGAAGCACTTTTGGCAATCCGTCTGCCTCGTCGCTGACAAAACCCCCTTCCTCTACATCATGGGCCGACATTTGATCTTCGACACCCGAACCCGAATCTTTTACGAATTCCCCGAATTTACCTCCGGACTGGTGAGTGCTTTCGTTCATCTGCCATTGTAATGACCAATTCAACGAAATCCAGGATGGAATAGAAACTCACCAGTATCTCATGTCTCATCGTCGAGTGTTGCTCACGAGCACGCACGTCGTTGTCGTCTCCTACCCATTGCATCAACCCGGGATGCCCTCGTCTCCAGCGGCAGAGTTGACCCTCGTCCAAACCTTTGTTCTCCCTGCTCCTCAAAACGACCGGGAAACGATTGGCACTGGCGCCGGCAGGAACGCCGAAAACCAAAACGGAACCGGAATCCTCCGTCTCTCCCACGAAGGCATGGCGCCGGACCGACTGGCAAATCTCGTCTTGATTCGCAACTCGATCGTCGACCCCGCGACGGGCGCCACGCAATTGAGGTTTCTGCGGCTGCAACCTGAAGGGGAACATTTGTGTTTTTCGTGCATCGACCTTACCCTCCCGCCGTCTGCGTCTGCATCACGCTCGTTCTCGCTCTCGGGCGGTTCGGAAGGTTGCTACCCCAATGGAAGCACGCCGCTGATAGACATCAGACTGACCAAGGTGTTTATGGTGCGCGGCGGGGTGTACGACCCGTCCATGTCGCCGTGTGGGTACCTGATAGAAGCGTCCGAGGACGGATACGTGCGGGGGTGTTGCCGGAACTGCGTCGTCGAGAACGATGTGAACCCCTCGGCTTTGCCGTCGACGCGCTCGCCGCGGTTCACCAACTTTACGATCGACGCGACGGGCGAAGAGTGTGTGGCTGTCGTAGGTCGGGCGTCGCCGCCGCTGTGGGCCCAGCACGAGGGCGAGGATGGAAGCGGGGTGGAAGGCCGACTTTATGGACCGCCGTCGTTTTCGACGCTGTCGTTCGACGGGGTGGTGGGGCGGTTTTGCTATTTGAAGAGCGGGGATGGGAATAATAATTGGCGGATGCATGGGTGCGTGGACGTGGTGGTTGCAGATATCAAATAGTTGGGGCTACTAGAGAAGTTTGGGTTACATGCTTTGGGGGTGCTGGCAGGGATGGGGAGGCACGGTGCGTTGGTGAGGGAGATTCTATCTATCTATTTTATGTCGTGAGTTGAACGCGTGCGTAGTTGTGTACATAGAAACTTAGTAGAACCTCATTCGATTGAGCTCGATTTAGGTGTCATCCTTTAAATAGTGCCCAATGGATTTCAACTGATGTTTCCGCATGGGACTTGCGTGGAGGTACGCAAGACAATGGAGGATTGTGGGTACTTACCTTGTAACTCGACGAGCTACTCGAAGCTTTTTCAATCACTAAAAAATAGTGATAGATGGAGCCGTTCAGCACATAATATTATCGCTCCACATCGTCGATGTACAAGTGCTGTTTCTGCATCTATGAAAGACATAAATGCAGTGATTGCTAATTGATTCGGATAAAAGTATACCTAGTCACTTGAAGAAATAGATCACATGCAAAGCGGGCGAAAGCACGATACGAACACAATGGTGGGTTCAGAAGCCTCACGATTAAACATTGAATATCGCGACCACGAAAGTATGAATCGCATTTATCATCCTCTACGTCACTCGATCTTGACAACTACCTTGCCCGTCGCCCGGCCCGTCAATATCCTATCATATGCATCCAGCACAGACCCGAAATCATACGTCGAATCGACGTAGGGGCGGAGCACACCTGTTCCATTTAGTTCGACGACCGTGTGCAACCAGGATCAAAGAACTTACCTCTTTCGATCAACGTACACAGTATCTTCATATCCTCTTTGTTATTCTTTACATTGACCATCCTGCAGGGAAGAAAAAATTGGCGAAGATCAGCGAATGCCGCATGATTTACCCACAACTTACCTCCACATCGTCGATACACCTCCCAAAAAAGAGGGCCACAAAATCGCACCCGTCCACTGTCTTAACAAACACAACCAACCTTCTTTGCCTCTCCAAGGTCCCGTAGTCACGTACACGCCACCCTTTTTCAGGTATGCCTCTGATTTGATGTACAATGCTGTGTCCGACAGCCCCGCTGCGTCAAGAACCATGCCAAACCGGGGAGTCGGTGGGTCAACCGAAAGTTGCTCGGTGATAGGTTGCGCAGTGTAATCAAGAAATGCGTCCGCTCCGATCTTGCGCACAAAGGATTCGTTCCGCGCAGAGGCAGAGGCAGTGACTCTGAGCGAGAGAGCTTTGGCGAGCTGTATCGCATAAATGCCCACGGAGGTAGAGCCTCCGTTGACGAAGATCGAGTCTGCATCACCGGGGGATGAAGTAGCGATGTCACCCACCGCACGCGCGGGATCGTAGCCGCCGAGACGGAGGGACTGGATGGCTGTAAGCGCAGCGAGCGGAAGTGCCGCAGCCTCTTCCCAGGAGAGCTTGGCCGGTTTCAGTGCAACATTGCCCTCGGGGAGCGTGACGTATTCAGCGAGTGTACCTTGACGTGAACTGAACTGGAGGGCTGTAGACTCAGGACTAGTTCACGAAAGGACGGGGGAGGCACATGGAACCTTCAACTCACAAACGGGAATGAAACCGATGACTTCATTGCCGTTGGAAAACGACGTATCATTCGCGTCGACGATCACGCCCGCAAGGTCGTGCTCTGCGGCGTGCGGCCGTCTCGACAACACGTTTGACACTGTGCCCATGATTTTCCAACCACTATCGTGTAGTGCAACCACAATGCAACATTTTTTTCCACAAGGGCATGATAAGAGCGGGAAGGAGAACGGATAAAAAAGAGAGATACACACACAGGATTGAGTGCTGCAGCACGTACCCTTATGAGCACTTCACCCGGCCTTGGCTTCGGGACTGGAACATCCGTCTGAAACGCTATGGCGTCACGAGGTGCGCCTTGCTTCACAACTATCCAGGCTTTCTGCGTTGTTGGTGGTTGACCGCAGGAAGACATTTCAGCGAGCTACTCCTGAAGCTGGATGTTTGTTCAAGCTTGAAAGTGTGCGAGCTGAGAGTACCATGGAAGCGTGACGATATTCATGGTACATGGCCCCGAAAGGAAAATATTTGTCCGAGCCACTAGTAGGTAGCGCATTTGAATTCAAGGAGTCAAACATTTAATTATTGATTTGAAGGGACGAGATACAACCGGACTGTAGTTACATAGATATAATAAAACAATATCCCTGACCTTCCGCCGTCGAGCGACCGATAGATACTTCAGTGGATCATTACTTAATTATATCCCCTCAGACGCAGCATCATGTAAATCTGCTGAGACATCCTCCGAGTCGGTCCTGGGTAAAAAAAAACGGGTTTTTGCGCGAGGTGGCAACGAGGTGGAGGTGGGACTGATTTCCGCGCGAGGTAAGATTTTTCTTTATCGCGCTGGGTAAGAAAACGCGGAAATTATTTGTGCAGATATCCCGCCATAATGTGAGTGAGTGCTACCTTTAAGTTAAAATATGCACAGTAGTAGGGTCATTTTTCCTGACGACTTGTCCTATGTATTATTATACTTTCCCATCTGTATTGCTGGACTCAGTATGGAAAAGTGTGCTCATCAAAAAATGTGCGTGTGTGCTACTTCCGAGTGGCGTGTATGTGTGCTATATGTACCTCTCGCGTGTGTGTGCGCTACAGTTACCTCTTACATGCGTGCGTGCTACCTTAAAATGCGCGCGGACTTTTTGTGAACTTTGACCATCATACTACGCCATGCAGATGACTATGATGGATGCAGAGCCTATCCAGTTTGCTAAGTTGGGCCGCCTTGTGAAAGAGAATCCAGGTGGTGGTTGGGATGACGCATGGTAAGCGATGCCGCACGTTTACTAGCCACGACATCTCCACGTACTACTCCTCGCAGGAAAATCGGAGTCACACCTTGGGACTCGGGTGATGTTCAGCCTCCTCTTTGCGATCTCATCTTGTCGAACGAACTAGATCTTCCCAAGCTCGGTCGTGCCCTCATCCCGGGGTGTGGAAGGGTATGTTCTAGCAAACTTGAAGTTTGTCGATCACATATTCACATCAAATAGGGTTACGATGCAAGTTTCATTGCGTCTCATCTGGGACTTGATACGCTGGCCATCGATATATCCGCAACAGCAATCCAGGCTGCACGCGAGTGAGGATCGGAAACCTGCCAGTGAATGAGATCGAGTGGCTTGTACTGATCCCTGTTAGTCACTTTAACAGAAGTCCTCTCGCGGTTCCCGATACCAAAGTGTCGTTCGAAGTAGCCGATTTCTTCAGCCTTTCAGTCCCTGATGATCAGCGATTCACGCTCATCTATGATTACACGTGAGTTTCCTTGATAATCCTGCCTCTCTGTAACCCATATATAAGCCGGCTTTATCATAGATTCTTTGTCGCGATTCCACCCGCTCGGAGGAGTAATTGGGGCCAGCAAATATCCGCATTGCTGAAGCCTGGTGGCTATCTCATCACACTCATTTTCCCACTCAACATACCCGAGAACAAAGAAGGCCCGCCGCACCCTGTTAAACCTGAGGATTATGCCATCGTCCTCGGAGATGGATGGGAGAAAGTGCTCGATAGGAACCCGGAGAATTCAATCCCCCTGCATGTGGGTCAGGAGAAGTTGGTTGTCTACAGGAAGTTGTGAACCTGTATAGTGGTATTAAATGTCTAGGAGCATGGATCTTATATGATTTTTGTATGCTATGTCGCGAAGTTGTCAATTTGCATGACTGCCATTTCCTTTCCTTTCCCTTTTGTTTTGTTGTTCCCCATTCCCTAACCTTTGATGTTGATTGCATGCACCACCACCAGTACTGCCACTGTTGCATGGGAGTGCAGTGCCTGGGATGGGTCCAATCATACATATATATCCATAATAAAGTATCATTGAATGCACATTGGGGCCTTCTAAAAGTGGTGACAAGGGTGGTTGCTGTCACACTGTCAGTTTGAGCATGATGAAGGGGAATTAATGTTAGGCAATCCCAATTTACTCCAGCCTATGTATCCTTGGTCAACAAGTGCTCAATGACCTTTACCAGGTCTACTCATGAGGAACCATAACCACCCATGGCTTTGAACCATTGATGTCATACTTTGTTATGTTGATCCATAGGTCAAGCACATGCAGCATCATGTGTAGTATCTTTCTGCTGCTCATACTGATGTATATGACATAGTACTTGCACTTTTGGGAAGCAGTTGGCAGGGAAAGAGATCCAGCAGCATGTTAGATGTAGGTGATCACATTGACAGCAGGTGGATTGGGGTGGGCATGCAGATGGCAGTAGATTTTGGGTCAAATGCTCATGTCAAAAGAGTTGGGAAATGATCTGGTCAAGGTACTAGAATGTGGGTCTGCAGACCCATGGGCACAAACTGAAACTGGTCAGGTCTAGTCTTGCAAACTGAACATCATCAAAGAGTATGTACTATGCCCTCATGAATGTCTGCAAGTGAGAGAGAGGTAGATGAATGTGAGGAATTCTGAACCACTCCAAGTGAATGAGTCAGAATGACTCATATCTCATTTCTGAGTTGAAAATGTGAGCTGCAGCTGCAATTGGATTCTATTCAGTAGACTAAGCTTGAACTGAAACTGGTATTTAAAAGTAGCCACAACACCCTCATCCCCAATTTGAGCACATGATGTGAGTGGTTTTTATTGTAATTCTGGAACTTACAACTTCTAACATTGAACTGATACTATGAACCACTGGCATGAATCCCCTGTTACTCCTTTCAACTAAGGGAAAATTGGTTTTCCCCAGGTTACACAAGCTGACAGGCAAGCTGGAAGCTACCCAGGGGCTGGTAGCAGAGTTTGGAAAATCCCACCCCAGGAGTGGTGCATAACATGGCCACCTAAAAATTTCAACCTTAGGAAAAATTCCCCTGCTGGTCTTGTGAGTTAGGGGCTCAAAAAGGTCCAGATTCCCATGGAAAGGTTGACCAATTCCAGACCTTTGTGTGGGATTCCTTGGTATGGTGATTTGGTGAAGCTGCTGGAATTTTCAGGAATTTTCACTTAGTCAAAATTTTTGGGGGTAGCTTCTGGCTTGTGGAACCTCAGGGAGGAAGATCAATTTTCCATTTAGTTGCAGGGAATTGATGCAAGAATACCCTCCCCAGGTTTTCTGGTTTCTTGGTAGACAATACTAGACATCCCTGGCCCATGAACTACTTGAATAGAGCCAGCTATGGAATTCATCTAGGAACCTATATGGACTACCCAATTTCCATTTCATTGTATGCAAGTTGGTCAGTGTGGAGGATGAAGGACCATACTTTGGTTCAATGGAACCCAGACTGTTATTCTGAAATCTATCCTCTGATGACTTCCATATCATGAAAATCATGAGGCATTACCACCTTAATTGGGCAGCTTTGCCATACCCAGGATTTCCATGCAAAGATCTGGAATTGGTTGACCTTTCTGTGGGAATATATGTAAATCTTTTTGAGCCCCTACTATGTCACAAGACCAGCAGGGGAATTTTCACCAAGGTTGAAATTTTTAGGTGGCCATATTGTGCACCACCCCTGGGGTGGGATTTTCCAAACTCTGCTACCAGCCCCTAGGTAGCTTCTGACTTGCCTATCAGCTTGTGGGACCTGGGGAAGATCAATTTCCCCACCCAGGATTCCCATGCCAAGGTCCAGAACTGGTTACTAACCTTTCCATGTTTTGGGCTTCTAAGTCACACTAGCAAGACCAGTAGGGGAATTTTGGAAAATTGATCTTCCCCAGGTTCTGTGAGCCAACAGGTGAGCTGGAAGTTACCCAGGGGCTGGTAGCAGAGTTCAGAAAATCCCACCCCAGGGGTGATGCATAATATGGCCATCTAAAAATTTCAACCTTAGTGAAAATTTGGTCTTCCCTAGGTTCCATGAGCTGATAGGCAATCTGGAAGCTACTCAGGGGCTGGCAGTGGAGCTCAGAAAATCCCACCCTAGGGGTGGCACACAACATGGCCACCTAAAAATTTCAACTTTAGTGAAAATTCCCCTGCCAGTCTTGTGACTTAGGGGCTCAAAAACTTTGGTCCAGATTCCCATGGAAGGGTTGACCAATTCTAGACCTTTGCATGGGAATCCTGGGTATGGTGAAGCTGCCCCTGTGTGAGATGCCAAAGACATGTCTCATACTAGTCTCTCACTGCAGTCTCACCATAACCAATTGCACATTTACATGGCATATGGGTGCAAATTAGATCTTATCTATATCATGAAAACCTGAAATCAGCTGTGTCAATTCAGATTATCAACATGGGAACAAAAATCTATCATATAAACACTCTCACTGCCCAGTGATTGATGTAGTAGTTGATTATTTTATTTCATTTTTTTTATTAGTTTATTCTGATACAACCAGACACTACACCATTTTTACTTAAAGTACAATTTGTATGAGCCACTACAACTTGCCACTGTAAAAATGTTTTATATCTTAGATTGGGATTTTGGTTTCCCATCTCAAAAACATGGCTCCGCCTCTAGTGGAAGCTAATGACTAAAGTCGAACTTGAAATCTGCTGAGACTCATCCACAGTCAACGTGTTGAATCACCGAACCTCAAGCATTTCCAGCTTTAACTTGTCGAGGGATACTTCCTTGCGTACATTCACGATAATCTCGTGCTCCGTCGCCACCCGCCTGTACTGTCCACGTCCCTGCTTCAATAGCAATAACACGCCTAGTGGCTGCCTGAAACGCACAACCAATCTAGAGGCTTCCGCCGAAAGAGCGTCCTTCCGAATTGAGCTCCAAAGAGACGAATCAGAGTGTACACGAAGACTCGATTCCAGAGTCTGAATCAAGGCATCGCTTGCATGATGCGAACCAAACTCTCGTTCTCGCGCGAAGGCGTCGTGTGGTGGTTCTGAGTCTGGTTCCAAGTTGCTGTCAGACGCGGACCCGACCGCGTCCCTGCTCGAGTGACGACGACTGTCACGAAACGGGAGTGGAGGAGAACCCAGCAGTTCGTGTACCCACGGACACGCAAGGACCAGGTCCTCTGGACCCTGATTCATAGTCAGGAACTTCTCCGTACGTATATACACGTCCTCGAGCAACTTCGTCGTGGCACGGTACACCCGGGTATCGCCAGTTCTGTCGCCGTTTTTGAAGGCTGTCAAAGGGAATACGATGCAAGGGAGGTAAAGGGATCGATCTGTACACCGCGCCGGCGGCAGTGAACTCGGCTTCTGGTAGAATTCATTGGCTTGCGTCGCCTCCTCCAGGGCCCATGTCCGCTGCAGGTTGATGACCCGTCTTTTCATGTCCGCTTCTCCAATATCGACTACCGTATGGATGAGGAACGTATAGGCCTGGATGTCGTTTGGAAAGGCGCTGTTGAACTCAGACGATTGGCCCACCCAGGTAAGACAGGCGGCTACGTCGCCTGAGAGCGCCACGAGTTCCTGATACAGACGACCAAGGGCGTTTTGTTGGCTCTCGCCACGTATGACAGGAATCATCACGCCAAAAATACCAAAGAGACCGTATGCCATGTCTTCAGGCTCCTTCGTCTCCCGTGTTGACGCCAGACGAAGTTTGACCCGAGCTTTCTCCGGGCCTGGGCGGGAGGCAAGGAAATCATGCTTCGTGACGCCTGTGGCATCCTCCAGTTCCTGCATGATAGCCATAGATACTTTATGATTGTGGGACACGTCGCCCAGGTATGGGGTCCAATCTTCGTGGTAAAAACGAATGATGGGTGGTGCAAGGAGCTCTTGTAAGGTCCATCCGCGTGTCATCCAGATACTGCATTTCAGAGCGCCAGGGACCAATTGAGGGGGTACACCCACGAGGTAAACGATGGTGGCCGCAGAGAGGCGATACCAACGAAACATAGAGTGGATAGACTTCTCAAACTCGACGTTATCGCGCTTGTTGATACAACACGTATCGCTCCACGCCCATCGACACTCAGAGTCGCGCGCCAGATGACAAAACCGCTGGAGTTTCGTGGAAGCAGCCGAAGTGTCCAGTTCGTATACAGACTTGTCCGAAACGTCCGCCAGCTCGAGTTCTTTCGCTTCCCATCGATGGGAGAGCATCGCATATCGAAAATATTGCCTAGTGACTGCCTTGATGCGGTTCTTGTGTAATTGTCCGGTCACGGATGAGACCAACTCTTGAAATATTGGGTCCTCTCTGAATATGCTCCTCCGTCTCTCGGCATCACAGAGTCGCCCACTCGTCGTATCGATGAGACGAAAAGGGGAATCATGAGTAGATTGCTTAAAGACGTCCCATATCGCATTCCTGGTATCTGATGGGTGGATGTAATCGTTACGTAGTTCTTCAGGGTCCACGGGTCAGACGGAAACTACACACGATCGGGGAAAAACTGACTTCGAATCTCCGGGTCAGGGGAATTTTCCAGGATCGATATCATTGTTATCAGTGCATCGATCGCTTCCGGGTACCGCTTTAGCTTGTGAAGCGCTGCATGCCTTCTTTCGTAACCCCATGGAGAAGATGGGTTTAATCGGACCCCCTAACCGACACACGTTGCCGAGTCCGCTGGAAGCATGGGAGCGAGTGTACCCACCTCGTCCGCGTCCTTCAAGGCATCTTCCCATCTGCATGACTCTGCCCACGCTTTGTTCCGTTTCACGAACAAGCCTTCTACTCCTGCTGGCGGTACGGTAAGATTCATTTCCAACGCTGCCGAGTACTGGGCAATGGCAGTATCATAGTTCGCGCTCCGCATCGCCTCGTCCCCATAACTTTCCAACAAATCGACGCATCGCGACTTGAAATCTAGAAGGTGAATGAGTGGGCTGGGCTTCAGCTCGCCTGGGACACGGCGCATATACTTACCACTGAGCCACCTTTTGAGCTCTTTGCTCAATTTCATCTCGTTTCTGAGAACGCTCTCCATCTCTCGAGCTGCATCCAGGGCCTCCTGCAAGTGCCCCGCAGCGTAGCAGGCTTCGCACAACTGTCGATGGACCGCGAGCCTGAATCCGTCAAATTTCCAACCGCTAACCTGGCGGTGCATGTGGATGATTCCTCTGGACATGGATGGCGAGGAATGTCTTACAATTGAGACAGTGTCCAGTTCCGTGAAATGGCAAGATGGACAAAGATCCCGTGCTTTTGTGAACAGTGTTATTGCGTTGGTGGGTTCACCATTACTTGAGGCGGCTTCTGCAAGCAGAGCGTACATTCTTGCCTAAATGTATATGGTGAGAATGAGACACAAAACTACAATGTAGCCACTCACCTGAACCAAATGACAAGCTTGTCCGGCATGTGGAGAACGAATAATCAGGTCGTTCAGATGATGTATGGCTTCGCTGTGGCGCCCAGCATTGAATAGGGTAAGGGCCTGGATGTGGTGACAGTGTGAGATGGCTCAAGTTGTATGATACGCGCGCACCTTGACCACATTGACAAAGTCCGTTGCTTTCTGATCACAATGTTCGAGAGCATTTTCGAGGATCTCTATCGCAGTGTCGTACAGTTCCTGACCAGACTGTGCAAGGCTCTTCGCAAGGACGGCCACGAGCGACGGTTTGACCTGGAGCGACTTGAGAACGTTGAAAGGTGAGCAAAATTAACTAGCATGAATGGAAGACAAGTTACCGCCTGTGCGTCGTCCAATGCTTTATCCCATCGTCGTAGTCGCACACGGACGAGGGCCCTGTTAGCAAGATGGTAGTGTAGATGACTCGACCTCCATTCTATTTCTCTGGACAATATGTCATCGACTCTGGCCAACTCCGCCTTTCTCCATGGGATATATGCCATATTGCTTATGATTGTTAACTGCACGTTCAAAAAGTTGAGAGATCAGATTGTTTCCAAGGCCTCGGTGATCGTAATGACTTACAATAGGGGGCGAGTCCGAACCAGAGATGCGCTCCAGGCGAACAGTCAATGACTGGAGGACAATAATCAAGATGTGGTGGTGAGGAAGTCAAATGTGGAAACTCACATGAGAAAAGTAGTTTACCGGAAGGATTTTTCGAAGGTTCCAGATGCAAGTTTGACCGTCTTGCGTGCCGCTCATGAGATGACTATCGTCAGGCGAGATGTCAGCCACAAGTACCTCGCTGGCATGTTTAAGGGTGCATATTTCAGACCGCGATTGTACGTCTAGAACCTTGATAGTACATTCTGATCTTGAAGCAGAAGCTATGAATTTGCCGTTGCTCGAGAGGCGGAGGGTAGAGATAGCGTCAGAGTGAGGGTGGCATGGCCATTTCGACATGGTTGGAGTCGAACCTGATAGGTCGAAGCACTGAATTGATCCATGGTAACGACCACTGCCGGAAAAGAGATGACGGCCATCGTTGGACCAAGCAAGCGAGTACGCCAGATGTGACGGAATAGGAATTACGCAGTGATGGCCATTACCATAAATGTTCCAGATATGAACCGAGTAGTCCCAGCCAGCGCTGGCGAGGCGGTCACCCGTAGGTGAAAACTGGACTGACGAAACCGAGTGGCCTTGTCTAAATGGACCAGCCAGACGTTCACCTTTTTCCAAGCACCAGATGATTATTGCTCCGTCATCGGATCCGCTTGCAATTTTTGAGCCATCCTGTGAGATGTCAAGCGCCGTGATTTTCTGCTCGTGCGCCTCGGCAGATTCGACCGTTACATCATGTGTTGTCACGTCCCAAACCGAGACCTTTCGACCACACGTCCCGGCGAGTATAATCCACTTGCCATCTTTTGAGACGACTGCGCCGTCCATGCACGCGGCTGAGTGGCCCAGTTGCCCCACCTCAATGGGATGGTCACTGCCCTGTTCTACCTTCCACTGTCGAACTGTTCCATCCTTCCCGCAGATAATGGTATTCTTTCCATCAGGTAAGAATCGGACGAATGATGTAGCCCCCCGGCTGGCATTAACACGGCGCGGTTCTGGAGCGTTGTGTTTGGATCGGTGGGAAACGTGGAAACCATCTCTCATGTGATAAGAGAACCTTACCACTGCCAAGTCCTGCTCCTTCGGTTGTCGACTCGCTTTCTAGGAGTGAGAAGACACTCTCAGGATCATTAACTCTCCGTCTTTCTATGAGCACCTCAGTGATTAAGCATGAGAAAGTTCGAGATTGCAAAGGGTACATTACCATGCACTGGTGACAATTCTCTCGCCCTCCTCCACGGAAGCCTGGGCCACATAAACAGTTGAAGAGGAGATAGAAGACGCTTGGGGCTTCGTCGGATGAAAGACGGTGGAAGCTGTCTCCGCTCACACACCCACGAACTTTCCCAAAACGTCTACGCAATGTGTAAACCCTATAACATGCGACTGCGGTCAGTGCTCATATAGCAGCCTTGACAGACGAATGCCATACTATGACTATCATAGCAAATGGATTGTCAAAAAATGATTAGACGGAGCCCAGTCATAATTTCAAGGTGGGATTGAATCGGCCCGGATAGTTACCGGTTTTATTTTGGACACGCTCCCTTCCAATCAGAACCGCTCGAATTCGGAGGAAATGGGGTTATACGGGGGGCAAAAACCGGTAATGGCCATCCCATAGGTCTCTCTATTTTTCGGCCAATGATCGGCATAATTCTCAAGGAAAATTAATTATCGCCTGAGTGTGTGTCGTGGGCGAGGGAAAGTCGTTCTCCAGTGAGCGTAATCATCATGCAATGATGGCGACATCTTCGCGATCAATATTATTATCGCCGAGAAATAATACGAACAATTACGTACCTTCTCCACTGCTCGCCTTCGAGTTGTATCGCCAGGTGGGCCTGTAACTCTACACACTCATCTACATCATGTCCAGCCCATACACCTCCACCATCAATGATCTCGTCGCGGGCAGCTTCGGAGGCGCAGCACAGGTACTCGTTGGTCAACCACTCGATACTATCAAGACACGTGCACAGATTGCCCCCAGTTCGTCCATGTTCCTCTTTACCTGTAGATTCCCGGCTTAACACATGTCAAACACAGAAGGAATGTTTGTGAGTCGCCCATATTTCACATTCTGTGTTTGGTTTCGAAGCGCTCGTGGAGGGTAGAAAGGGCCCATGGATATCCTGGTTCAGACAATACGAAAGGAAGGATTCTTTGCGTTGTACAAGGGTTCGTAATTTGCCATCATTTCCATCGACATCTACTTACCCCTCATTCCATCCATCAATTCGGATCGACTATCTTGGGCAATCACCTCGTCTCGTGTTGCCACCCCGTTCTTATCCGAACTGTATACCACAACAGGCATGGCCAGCCCGCTTCTCGGTATCGCTGGAGTGAATTCTCTTCTTTTCGCCGCATATGCAGGATCGAGACGACTCATTTCCCCTTTCCCGGAACTGAGCATGCAACAAGTCGCCCTCGCAGGCGGTATGGCAGGTGCTATCAACGCCGTTCTAGCCAGTCCTGGTGAATTGAGCCCGTTCCTGCCCATCTAAACTTCCTAACGTTGGACTTTCCAGTCGAAATGTTCAAGGTAAGGATGCAAGGCCAATACGGTTCTGCGGGCGATAAGCGGCTCCGGGACGTTGCAAGGGAGATGTGGAGGGAATGGGGTTTTACGAGAGGGATTATGAGAGGTTACTGGGTAAGTTGTTCTGTTCGTCATTGGTTGGATCCCGTTCGTGGAGTGTCCACAACTATTTTTGTCAACGTGAGCACATGTATGGTGCGACGGAGATAGTGTTTGATCTGTGCTCTGTCATAGGCTGAACATCGCTTCGGACATTTTTAGATCACTGTTGCAAGAGAAGTTCCTGCGTATGCTGGGTAGGTAACGCATTGTCTCTGATTTCCGATGTTAATCATTATTCGTGTACGCTACCAGCTTCTACGCAGGTGAGTGCCACTTCTGTCATGAGTTCCGCAACCGGGGGTTACTCATATACAATCCTCAACTCCCCATCATCGCATGCTACCCTTTCTGATCCTCATCGCGCCAAGGCTTTGAGTTCTCGAAGCGAAGATTTCAACAAATATATGGTCAACAAATTCCTGTATGGGCGCTTCTTACGAGCGGCTCGACTGGAGGAGTTCGTGGACACTGCGTGCCATTCATACCCCTAATATCACTGAAAACCGTCTCGCTAGATCGCGTACTGGCTTTCGTGTTATCCTCTCGGTACGCTTTCTTGTTTCCGCCGAACCACATCCTGACTTTGCTGTCTTATAGATGTTATCAAGTCCCGTGTCCAGCTGCGACCCACACCCCCGACATCGCGTCCATGGACATATATCAACCAAGAACTCCGGGCGGTCGTCGCCGAAAGCGGATTGTAAGTTTGACTCCATCGGTCTTCCTTTCATGCTCATTCAATATGACTGCTTCATCTAGGAAAGGACTGTTCAAGGGATTGAGTCCGTCGCGTGAGTGTGCATCTATTCCGTCTCGCTAGTTCATGTCACACTCGACGTTTCTGCTATCGTAGTTCTTCGAACGTGAGTTCCATTACAATCGTGATCACCATCGGGCACAAGTCAATGTGTCGAGTACAGTATACCAGCTGCCGGATGTACGTTTGCAGCATACGAGCTTACGAGGGGTGAGTGACCTCGGATCCGGAGGTGATATATATTTTAGTGACTTGTCTGGTTTGCAGATTCGCTTAGAGAGTTAACCGGGGCATAAGTTGTACAGAGATCTATCTACCTATCTATATGGACAGCAACATGTATATCATTTAAGCCATCATCGATACATCCTTGTACACTAACACGAGGCTATTTCCCCTAACAGGTCTCAAGGTAACTGTAACCATGTATTAGAGGTTAGGATGAGCTTCAGATATCCTGTAGCAAGGACCTTGGGGATATTTTTGTATTGTGACATTGACCATGGTGTA
This sequence comes from Leccinellum rugosiceps, assembly GCA_038089755.1. Lineage (NCBI taxonomy): Eukaryota > Fungi > Basidiomycota > Agaricomycetes > Boletales > Boletaceae > Leccinellum > Leccinellum rugosiceps. The sequence goes on along the minus strand of JBBPLL010000278.1, from coordinate 15,327 downwards.
CAATGAATCGATAGATTTCATTTCAAAGTTGGTACAGATGCGCATGCGTATTCGGTCCGAGTCACGCACAGTTTTCACGAGCTCGCAACAGGGTCAGCTGTATATATCCTCTTAACTCTTGTAACTTCCTCTTGGCCCACATGGCATATACTACTCTATAGTTCTCTATGAAAACCTGCAAAGACCATCACAAAATTTCGATTATGGTTGACTCGTGTATACTGTTTGAGCCTGTAACCTGTGCATGACAAGAATTTGATCTGGTTCATTGAATTTCGAACCTCCTCAGGACTAGTACACGAGATGTGCAGATCGAATACAAATGCAAACAAACTAAATAGAGCTGAGCTGCTACAAGCGATAAGTTGCGATGACTTGTCAAACTTGAACATGCACCTAGATTTCATGAAGCACACGCAGTTGAATGCGAACACTCTGGGAAAATACAGTTCGTTGTCGCAATAGGTGGATCATAGTGAACTGAATTACGGAGTTGCAGGTACGTGATGTGGCACTTTTTTTATAAATTTCCTCATTCATACTTATTGTGCTTCCCACTTTTGGGCCAGTCGGCGAAGCCTACCCTTGATGACATGTCGGACCGCAAGTGTGACCATGTCTGAGTCAATGGCCAAAATTGTTGCAGTTATACTTCCCTCTTTCTGTTCAGCAAGCAAATATACTTATGGCTTGCACTCCGGTAACAGAACTGCACTTCTCCACGTTGGCCGATTCGATCGGCCGCCCTGTCGAGTACAGCATGTCCAAGCATGTGCACGGCTGTAATCCGAGTTGACACAGGTGAGTAACATCCGTCCCAGATTAGGAGTTGATGCGTTAGGTGCTTGAATTTGTTGGATTGCTCCGCAGAGTTTTTAGGGGTCGACCAGTGCATAAATATAGATTATCTACTTCTCATCCTTGGCAGTGGGTGAATGCGATGTGTCTTATTCAAGTGATCAAAGCTACTGCCATCGCAAAATTGGCACATGGGGCAATCACTTAACTCCCCGGATCCCTGATCAAGTTCGTGCACATCACAATCATTTCTCTCACATCGAATTCGATCCACAAGTCAAGGCGACCGGGTTCTTTGCAAACAGAACCTTTGAGCTCGTTACTTGAACTCCTAGGTATCTTGAGCACCTATCTGCGTTTTTTCACCTATCAGAATATAGGGGTCTGAGGATTGGCAGTGATGCGCAGCCGCCACTTCGAGCGCCCTCTGTCACGCATGGGAAGTTGTATGATGATTGACGCTAGCCATCCCTCTGCATATATATGTTGTTCAGGTAGTCTAGATTTTGCCGCCCAAGTCGCCTACAATCATCTCCTCGACCATCAACACTCCTGGACAGCACCTTGTGAAGTCCTTCGGGCGTTCCTCTAAACCTCTTTCTGACCACTTGTTGCAGTATATCACACACGATGGGACACACACCTGTCTCGTTTGCATACACTGACAACGCAAACTTTGTTCGCACATATCCCTTGCGTTGGCCCCCAACTCGTACGACTTGGGGCTCTAGGGGCGCTAATTGCGTCTGGCATATCTACATCAACTATGAGGCCTGGAAGGTCTTCACCCACAAGGATAAGTATGCGAAATTTGACAGAATCTATCGGAAAGCCACCCAGGCAGGGTTACCCACTCCAGGATACCGGTTCAAACTCATCCGCGTTCAATTTGATGATGGACATAGTAGGGAGGGGTTTGCAATTATAACAGCATACATGCCTTCTCCCTCTGCTCGCTTTTTTTCTGCGACAAGTGGCATGAAACATTTCAAGCAGCTCGTACGCAGTATCACCAATGAACGCACACTGCTACGGTAAGCGGTAAATCATAATTTGCAAAGACATGTGCCAACGGACACTACCAGTATAGAGCAAGGGTGTATCGCTGCCCGCAACATGAAACTCACACATCCTTACGGATATATTACATTGAATGATCCCAACCACCCAATCATGTTTATCGACCTCGATCCTGACACTGGGTTCTCGCACACACTTAAGCTAATGATCCAGATTGTCGTCGATCATCGCCGAAGATTGCGGCGCTGACGGTGACAACGAAGAAATCGGCATACAACTGTGAGCATTTCTCTCTCGTGAACACCTCGACCTTCCTCACGTCGTTGTGAAGCAAACGCTTGTACAGCGTTATAGTCGAAATAGTGCGAGTGGGTCGTGTTCAAGTTGTACATTGGATAAGCGATGCAAGAATGACGACAAATCGGGTCGCTCTGGGAATTGGGGGGCTAGTGTTTTGATCTATCATGATATTCGACGTGAGCAGATTGCATCATGTTCTAGTGTTTTAAGCAGTGGTCTTTTCCTATTCCATGCAGCAGCAAGTTACAGGTGTTCAGGACAGCCCACATTTTACGTTTTGTTTTGTTTTCACTTCTCTTGTCTTTTGGTCGATTTGGCGAATCGAATATTCATACGAATCACACCCAAAAGAAAAGCTGATTGCAGTATCAAGGACGTTCTATCGTCAACAAAGTATGCCATATGAACAATTGTAGACCACGCGCGCTCTGTGATGTAGCAATTTAGTAAAAGAGACGCCAGTGAAAGCGTCGTGAACACGTATAGTAACTAAGTACCAAAAACCGTCGAGCCTGGTGCTGTAAGCAACTACAAATGGTAGCCGTTCCATCTATGGTCAATCGGATCCGACAGCGTACTATCTCCCTTATCGTTATCAGAACGGAGCTTTAGAAACGCATTCGTCAGCGGTGCCTCGGGATGTGCACAAGACGATCGCGCACCGCGCAATTCCACCTCCTGCAACCACGACACGAACCTAGGTTCGGGTGCATTCTCAATCTTACCGTCTTGCATAGATGATAGCTACACTGCACGCTTCAACAACATGTCACGAATCGACGGGGGACGAGATCCATGGACGACTATTTGGTTCAATTTGAGGGTGGGAGGGGGTCTTCCTGGAGCGCATGGTCTAAGACCATTTCATAGGTATTATGAAGCCCCTACTAGCAGATCGAGGGAGTGGATGCACCAGGAGAGGATAGAGGGTCAGGAGACCAACCACTGGCAGGTGAGTAAGAGACGGCACAGCAAGTGGCGCACGCTGCAACCTGATACGACTCATAATCCACAATGATAGTTTTCAAGTTACATATCCGAGTCAGGTCTTCAATATTAATAATGCAATTATATCTCTCATTTTATCACATAGTGCTGATATTACCCACAGTGTATGAGCATGACAAGCAAATGTGATGGCCTAACTTGGAGTTTTACCTCGCACACGGATGCACTCTCCGGGACGTGTTCGTGTTACCCAGACTCTTGACATCAGCATCGAACGGTGGTGATAGTGCTCAAAACTAATGGTCTGCATGAACATAAATGCTCACCAATACGTTCGATAGACTCACAAATAGTGAATATAACCGAAGAGAACAGCATTGGAGATCGTGAGAAGCTTCAGATTGACAGTGGAATTCAACAAGTTACACACGAACCCAACCCTCCGAGATGGATTTGCACGAGCCGTGCTGAAATTTCTTGATGTAACAGAGCAGGTCATGGGCTTGTTGTTAGGTAAGCTTCGGTCAATGTGGCCGTTCAGAACGCTACGTAAACTCGACCACGTGTTCGATTCAATCAACTAGGACCACCAAACCGAACTCACGTTCGGTTCAAGGAAAGTCCGGAGCCGCGGGCCAGTCTCATCGCCGGTCGCTGTCCCTGTGCGGGTTCACGCAGTCCTCTTCCTCGGACCTTAGCGTCAAACAAACGGCCGCAACAAACCGGTAGGACAGTCCAAGAGCCTCTCCGTCACACGTGAATGTACATCATGGAAGCGATACACATAGCCTAGACTCCGGGGAACATGTCGAGGGCACTATCCAACCTTTTCAGTCAATCATCGCGAGCTTATGTAATCGATATCATCACTGCCTCATATGGTAGAATACAAAGTTTCTCTGCCATGCAGTAAGCGCTCTCGTTCATTCATCCTAGTACAGTAGCACGTTTCTCAGTCCTCCCCGAATGGATACTGCAGTGCGAGAATTTTGTCCCTCGGTGCCGAAGTTCACACAGGCGGTGCAGCACAGTTTGCTACTCTTTCCAGGCGGGTTTTTAAGCAATGCCGGTACGTCCACAGTTGTATACCCTTATCGTGGATAAAATCTCACTGTTGGTTCCCTCAGTCACATTCAGCACGCTACAACTTGAATGTTACATTCGGCCGCACGCTTTGTTGGATTACCATCTCTCTCACCTTTCCATACTGGATGACTGGGGCGAAACCCAGGTAGAAGGCAACGAGGGGGTTGCTTGGAAGCCCAAATGATGCACCAACTTGACGGCGACCAATAGCCGGCTCGGGAAAACAATCGTCGACAATATTTGGACAGTGGACACGCGCGTGGCACGTCTGGATCTTTCGCCATAGATCTGACCTCTCTGTTCACTTTGTTCCATTCTGTATGGTGACAGGCGCCGCATATAACATGCAACAGGCTGCCACCGTGGCTTTAGTGTGTACCGGTCAGAACGTATCTCGGCTATATTCTTCAAGTTGTGGGTAGCTCAATGGCATGTATCCCATGGCCGCATTTGCACAGCTGAGCTACAATGTCACTGTTTGATGCATTCTTATTGGCCTCTCCCCCAATCAGAGCTCTCTCAAATCTCGAGTGAAAGGAGAAGTCAAGGGTCTTTACGATACTTTTTTTCTGGAACTATTCCAAACGGAGGTTTCCCGGCAGCATGTAGATAGTACTTAGGCTGTGATATGTCCCTCACCCTGACTTCCGCCAGGCACAATAGTTGTGGCTTCCAATAGCCATAGCCCGATTTACAGATCTAAGTTTGATAAGAGGTCCACTTCTATGTACCTGCAGATTGTCAACTTGGAAGCCTCTCATCGCGTTGTTCAGCGGAAAATCCATGGAACTCATCCAGGATGGTGCTTGCCAACACCTTCGATACGCACCCGCCTGGACTCCATTTTCGCCTCCAAGCTCAGACGAGCATGCTCTGCCCGATTTGAATCTGTATTGCTCTCACGACGAATTGCCGCTCTAATGACGTGCTGACTTGTGGCGTTCTTCAAGATCTCAGACCCGTAATGATACGGCGGCATTGTCCCGTCTTTTTTGTTCCTCCCACTGGCATGCAGCTCCGACTAGGCCCAGAACAGTATGTATAATCTACGAAATTACAGGCTTCGTCGCCCGATCGATGGCGGCCCCATTGCAATGTAGCCTTGTTTGTCAACAGTCCAGCGCCGAGTTTCCGTCACATTCCGAGATGCCACCGGGCGGCAGGAACCACGAGCAAGACAGGGGGGAACGTCAGAATGCACTGAGTCTCAAAATCCTCGCCCCACCCGACGTAAATCGCCCCAGGGTCACTCAAGTTCATTGTGATTGGCATGATCTACACTGCCTTGTCCGCCGACGATCGTGAAGTTTTTCTTGTGCAGGGGGAAGCCTGTGCCTGTCATTTGGCGTGGAAGAATCGTGGACTTGATGTACCTCAGCGCTCGGGGCTGAAAACGGTAGCCGGGTTAATAAGCTTGCGCCAAGATCTGAACAGGCTGTGCACGAGGCGGAAGCACTTCGCCGCTTGGGGGGAGATAGATAAACCGTTTAAAGATCAGTGGAGAACGTGGAGCAGCATAGGCAGCGCATGATAGCTGAGTTTGCTTGGAACGGCAAGTACGTACCAAGCGCCGTGAAAACCCAGCTTTCTTGTAGTGAAAAATTGTGGGACGTTTTCTTTCATCGATCAATGAAAGTGGATGGACCACACGATGCATGGGGGACAAGACGACCAGAATAGCTCGCGACGGCCACGCAAGTCCGGTGCGCAGCGGCTGGACCGTGAAAAACTGTTTCACCTGTCATGGCGCTAGAGAAACTTAAGTAATTGACTTTGTGCGAATTTTCCCTGAATTACTCTTTCCTTCGTCCCGCAATGTCCAGCCAGTCCGGTGAGTGTTCCACGCGTGTACGCTTACAGTCTTATCGTCTTGTATCGATTTGCTACGATGTTGGGTTACATGTTGGCAGCTGTTCGGAAGGGAGCGGCCGGGGGAGATGGTGGAGAGACTTCTAGTCGGAACGAGTCCCTGGCCGGCCCTCGTGTTTGATGGGTCTCTCCCACCCAGCACAGGGTTATTCAAATTGATTGGCGCACTTATGGCTGCGCGAGCGCGTCCGACCCTCCTACTACCCCACGTTGGGTTGCCGCTGTTGTAGCACCGGCCACGACGCCACCGACGTTCACTAGTTCTTTTTCGTTCCTCGTTTACGCCATTCCTCTTTCTCCTCTTTCTTTCTTCTTTTGACCCCTACCCATGTCCTCCAACACGGGGAGCCCGGCCCCAAGCTCGACCCCACCGGTGGTCACGACCCCGAGCCAAAGTACTACTTCTTTCTCTTCCTCTCAATCGTCTTCTACATCCACATCCAACATTAGTACTGACCAATCATCCACACCCTCCTCAGCCTCGTCTCCGACCACGACCCCCGTTTCGAGCACTCCAACCACCCCTACCACCTCGCCAACGACACCCACCACACCCCAGCCGACTCCAACGTCCACCCCGGTAGGTCAAACGACAACGACAACGCCCGTTAATACGACCCCGCCGACTTCGTCCACCTTCTCCACTTCCTCCTCCACTCCCGTAACATCCTCTTATACAACCGAGGTAGCGACAACATTTTCGTATGACCTTTCTTTTCCGCCTGCGATTCACCCCTTGATGATGTTCCCCCAGCACGACAGATTCTGCTGGTTCAGTCGTTTTTGTTACCACCACCGCTCCATCTGTCGTCACCACTACCATCAGCCCATCTCCCTCCAGCAGCAGCAATTCTCATATTGGAGTCATCGTGGGTGCTGCCGTCGGTGGGGTTGGCGGTATCGCCATTATAATCCTCTTGCTCTTCTGTATCCGAAAACGGGCTCGCAGGGATGAATTCGACGGCAACTTTGACCCTGATCGTGTCGTCGGGCATTCGGGTGGGGGTGGCACACTTCCGCCTGTCGACCTCGCCGACGACGTGACGCCGTTCCCACACCCCTACACCGCCGACGGAGAGAGTTCGACCATGCGCCAATTCGGTGGCTCGTCATACCTTGCCGTCCCGTCGTCGTTCGCGACGAGCGGACAGAACAGCACCGAGTTTTATCCATCTTCCAAGGCTGCAGCTGTCGGTGTCGCCGATCCAGAGTCTCGGGTGTTTGGACCACCTCGTATTGGATCGCCGCCCTCCGGTGTTTACCCACCTCCGACCGATATGTACGGCGCCGGTTCTATCGGCTGGAGTGATCCTCGGGTTTCTCCCCCACCTTCGACGACAAGCCAAAATACCTCATCGATGAGGGGAGCAAAGGAGCGTGAAGCGATGGGACGCGATGGGCAGGTCACAGGGTTGGGCTTGGCAACACAGCAAGAGGTGGCCGAAGGCAGTGATGACGTGGTTGTTCATCAGGATGCCGGTCGAGCACCGGTCGAGGACCATCCACCACCGAGAGAGATACCACCTGCATACGAGTCGATTCAGCACGATTGAGGCCTGATGAAATCGTGATCATCTCCGGTCTGGTTTCCCTCCCTTCATTCCAATTCTCAAAAGAGATCTCAGCTTCTGTTTCTGCTGCAATGGAGACTTGTGGGCACTCCCTTCCGTTCTTGGATATGTGCATCTGTTCCTGTGTTGATGAAGTTCCCGATGTGGAAGGGGGAATCATGGCTTATCGCGCGGAGACATCTGCAGACAAAATGTCTACCTTACTCCATGGTTCCCGTCTTGTCTCGACATGCTGAAATATTAGCCAGAGACCTCTGACGTTTTACTTTCTTGTCACATTATTATTACCTTCTTTAACGCCCAATGTCGATGTTCATAACGACCCCCTACCAGCGTACCCTATGTTTTCGAGTTCTAGTAGTACCCTCTCGCAACATGTATACACCCCAATCATGTCGATGTCATTGCTGATTTTTCTTCCGTCATCAGAAAAACCTCATCTGACATTCTACATTCGTTCCAAAGTGCCTTGACCTTCTGCATTGCACATCATTGATTTTTTTTCCCACTATTTTTGCAGTGTTTTCCGTGATATGGTGGCTGGTTCCTTGACGGACAAACTCCTATCACATCGGCAACTTACCTAACAGTGATATTGATGGACGAACGGCCCGTCCTCCGCGCGTTCCGCCTTTCATCTGCAGGGTGGATGTAATCAAGGTCTGGACCTGGGCTCGTGCCTTTCGATAAGCTAGGTGTGTCCGTAAGTAGTACGTTTGAAATTCCGGAGTGCTCCGAACCAGCTCACCCTGCCTTCCGTATCATAGAGCCAGAAGCACCTGGTCAAGCCTCCCGACGAGTATTGCAGCACTACACACCATTGAGTAGTCGCTGACAACTGAAAGCAAGTGAGGCGCGACACGCAAGCATGGTCAGACTGGTCCAGCTCCTCGATTCCGGTGGAGATGTATGTCTCCCCACCCTCGGACAAACGCACGATTGTGAATTTGGATCCGACTGACATTCGTGCCTTGTAGTCGAGTTTTTCTTCAATGTGGATACCGACCTAAAGAATCGTGAGTGTTTTTCTTTCGCAAGAACAAAGGTGAGCGTTTTACTTTATGTATTGCAACCCACCTCAGGTCCAGCACTTGCGAAACTAGACTATTTCCCTTGCTTAACTTACTCTGACGTCAACGATAATCATCGCAATTGCTTTTGGTACGCGAGTGGGTGAGGCGTCGTCCAATGGCGAACGGTAGGTGTAACTGCGCAAACAACTTGAACGGTATATTTTTACTGCTCTCTTGCAGGTCTTCAAGTCTTTCTACGCCATCACTCGTGAGACTGACCTTTAGAAGGTTTTGTACGCACCTATACCGTTCATACTGCTGCCCGAGCTGCTTCCCCAGGCGCTTGTCAAGTCGGAATGATTCGCAGTCTTGGAACGAGAAGACGCGACAGCTACGAGTCGTCTCATGCGTCGAGTTTCCTTTCGATGAACTCGTTTCTAACCTTTGCAAACATCTTGTGTGCCAATTTCGATGGTTTATATTATACGACGGCTATCGCGATGCGGAGATGCGTGCTGTGGGAGAGGAAGGACATGACCAACTGGATCAATTGTCCGGAACTATACAAGGAAGTGAGGTCCTGGAGCCGGTACGTTTTCTCTTCGTGTGGATCCGCGTAGCACACTTCTGATCCTCTACGAGACTACGACCAATAGGACCTTCTTGCAGGTTTGGTGGGATGACGACAATAGATCGCTGTATCCCCATCATTGCCTTGAAGATTCCTGGTTCACAGTTCCTTTTATCTGCCATGCCTCCTTGATCGACTCCGCATGGCGCCAACCATGGCCCTCGCTCTCGAAAAGTCGATATTTCACCCTATCCCCATCGCCGTGCGAGATGATCATATTCACAATCTCCTCGGCCTGTTCCAGAAGTACGACCTTGTCTTGCGCCCCTTGGAGCACCTGCAACCAGAAAACCCCCGTCAGGCCAGTGCGAGTCATCGCACAAAGGGCGATGAAGAAAAGACCCGCACCAGAAGCGGAGCCACGATCCCATCCGCATGATTTACCGGACTGCGCGCCGCATACCTCGGGGACTTCCTGTGGCGTTCCACCCGACAGCTTGTACACGTACCTCAGCTCGACTTTTTGCGAAAAATATGCGAGCGAGACCAGGTCGGAAATACCCAATGACGAGGTGGCGGGTTTGAAGAATCCGGGTTCGGGCGCAATCTGATCTCCCGTAGGCAGACCCTTGAGTAAGTAGGAAGACAGACTCTTCGGCGCGATCGAGACCGACGCCAAGGTTGTGAAACCGCCCGCGGACCTACCTTGGATGGCGACACGAGTGCCATCAATGAGCGAATAAGGAGCCTGCCAATAGCCTGGGGGCGTCCCTGGCGGTCTTGGCAGTCTCACATAAGGTGAGTGGATCCTCGTTCATCTATTCTCACGACACTCTCGACTTGTTGAACATAGAAAATTCCAAGTATAGATATGCCGACTTTACCGTCCACCCGGTCCGTCATGATCTTGTCGTATCGGTCCTCGAAGATCATACACCCAAACGGTTGTCACGACACTCGCTGTCTTTTCCCTCGTCATCGGCGCCGATTTCTATGCGACGCCCATGTTCGATTCGTCTGGTACTAAGATCGCTCGGAAGGAGTGGTACCACCCGAACATGCCCTGGAAAGGCTCACTGGTTCAGAAGGACACTTTCGTGGTCTTTCAACAAGAATGTTCACCTCGGACGAAATGGATGGCTTCCGGAATCCGTTCGTCTACTCTGTTCCATATCACCATCTTCTATGGGAGGCTGTAGTGTCTATCCTTGCTTGTCGATAGTTGATGCTCAAAGGCTTCAGTCATGGCTAGTTTGCTTATCAGCGTACGCGAAGGCGTGATCGGCAGCGAGGACTGCACGCAATGGAAGTTCGGATTGGAACCATTGGTCGAATATGGCCCCTGAACAATATGTCACGTTTACCAGGCTTCATTGCATGGATCGACTTTCTTACAAAAAGTGTAAGCAAGCCAGTGACTCCTTTTCCTTTCGATGACTATTGCATTAGTACACACTGCGGCGATTTACAAAAAGCACAGAAACGGAAGTATAACTCAGCTCAACGCCGTCATACAAAAAAAGATTCAAAGGACAACATAGAAAGTGAACGACTCAACAAGGTCTAATGTTGCGTAAAGCGCATATCTGGGGGAGGCACTGTCAAAATAAGCCGATGCGGTCATGATAAAACCACCAGCAACATCCTATCAGTCCATTTGAAACCTGTAAATCTAGCCAAGACGCCCAGTGCAACTCATTTACTCCTCAGGAATGTCCTCGACGCGCGCAATGATCGTGTTGACCCAGTGGTGCTGACGTCGTGTAAGCGGAACGTCGTTGATGTCTTTGAAGACAAGCTGCTTCTTGTCAGGATTCCTCAGCTTGACGATGACCACGTAAGTAGATCCACCAAAACGAAACATCCCCAACTGTTCCCCAGCCTCAACGTCCACGGGTTTCTTGATATCTTTGAACTTTTCGCTAGGTTCGACTGAAGAAACCTCCCCAACTCCGATTGCAATGAACGCGACCTTCTCAATCTCCTCGCTGTCTGGCTCAATAATTATAACGCATCGGGCGGCCGAGACAGAGAGCCAAGGTAGGTTACGGAATATGGCACAGCGAGGATCGCCCTTCTGTAAGTGGCGAATACCTGGGTCGCCCTCATCAGGTAACGCGGCATAGTATGTGCCTCCTACTTTGGCGGTCGCAACGACTTTTCCCTTGATAGGGCTGTGCCAACGGTGATAATCCTGGGCGGTGAGGTACGCCTGATACACTGATCCGCCTTCGAAATCCTTTGCATAGTCGGCTGCAAGGCTTCCAAGCATGTCGTAAAGGGAGAAATGATGATCCTTGAGCCAGAATCGATCCTGAAGCTGCACATTATGAACAATGCTGGAAGAGGTGGATTCGCAGGCATTGTTGATGACAGGAACATCATGCCCTTTGCGTCTGAGCACCTCAACGGGGCGTAACGGGGGGTCGACCTTCTTGAACGTCCTGGTGAAAAAGGAGTCCCAGGTTCTGTATCTCCTTGGTGGCGGAAAACCGGGATCATGCTCGAAAGTTTCGTCAAAGGTAGCCCCCTTGAGTTCACCTTCCAACAACTTCAGGCCCTCCTTACAAAACCAACCATCGCTCTCCTCGCTGAGCACACTGGTAGACTTCTCCTGTTGCAGCGTGTCAGCGGCCCAGCCGTCTAACAACTTCTTCATCTCGTCGTTGAAATCCTTCATCCGGAACAATTCGAAGCCCGCAAGAGTGTTGCTGAGTAAATCGACGGCAGCGAGAATTGGTGTGCCAACTGGCTCGGCAATCCCCTTTCCATGTGGATTCATGTATCTGTAGAACCTAGGACCAGTTTGAACGATGCTGTCGAGAATGGCCCCCAGATGCTCGAGGCTATCCACATGAAGTAAAACTTCCTCTTTCCACCAGAAAGATCAGTTAACAGTACGTCATGAGTTTTATTCTGCCATACCTTGGGATCCTTGAGATAGGTTTCGGATTGCCTGAACATCGCGTTCGAAAGGGACCCCATGACATTACTGTCTCTGATGGCCTTGATAAACGCTTTGACATGGGGGCTCCTCGGTTCTGCCCACGTGCCGTCGCTGGGTCTAGAGCCATTGACATGCTGATCAAGGAAGACATCGTTGATCTCGCGGTGCTGGGGCAACCAGCATGTTGTGACATGGTAGTTGGAATAGAGAAAGTGGAACACTGAGGAAGAGGGTCGTCGGACGACGAATATCTTTATACCCCCAGATCAGTTTCATTTAGGTCGAAAACAAGTGAATGAAACGTAAAGCAGTAACCGTATGATGATGAACCGAAAAATGGCGTTGTGCATGTGCCGATTTTGTGTCGGAATTGGTATATATAGATGCACTACATCATGCCGGAGTCTGAATCGAATTACGACGTGACGCCGAACTGGGGGTTTTTATGTGCCATGTAGTACTAGTAATAATGGGCGTTCATCCTAGTAGCAAAAGAGCGGGAGCAGCGCATATTCCACCCACATACGTGCATTTTTCTTCCGTTCTGGCTCACGCCGTGCTGTGCTAGGGGTGGAACGCGTGCTCAACTTGAATATAACGAAAAGTCGCGCTGCCCTGCCTCGAGTTAGTGGTTTGACGTTCTCGGGATCCACCACTCGTTGGGTGTGGAGGTGGTGGATTGGGCGCTGGCGTGTCCCGGCTGAGGCTTGAGGATGGACGAGGACTCGGAAGGCCAAGGTGCATTACTGCTACTCCGAGTGTCGAGTAGTAATTCTGCTTCACAAACAAGATATAGCAGCTTGTTCGATGCCACTTCTACCACAGAATCACTCGGCCCAGTGATAGGAAGAATGGGAAGGAAAAGGACCGGAGATTGTTGCTCCAGACTGCCAAGGCGAGTTTTGCTTTTCCTGTTTCCACCTTCTTGACATTGGGGTATCTACACTACTCGTCTTGCCTTCTTTCCCTCTTTACGCAGGTCTGTGGGCCAGCTGAGATGTTGTGCCCACCACTACTGATCGCCACCGCCGTTGTGTCGCGTGCAGAGACCCGCCTCCGGAATCTAAAATTCTCCGGTAATGATCCTCAACATGCCGTTGACGAGGGTGAATAGGAACACCGTGATCTTGCAAATGCATGTGCCCGGTGATCGGGATCGCGCACTCCGGAGGTGCGAGGAGCCGGACATGGGGGGCGGCGAGACTCGGAGCCCTGCAAGGCGGACAAGTAACCAGTTGAACCCTCAAGTCAAATACATAAGTAATCAACAAAATCTAATCACTCGAATATTCCCTATCCCCCTTGTAGAAATTGCTGCAGTCGATGCAATACTCGTCCTCCCTGCATGAATCGCAATATGTCTTGCCACAACCATTGCAATACTGCTCCTTCTCGCACTCTTCACAAAAATGGCGGCTGCAGGACCTGCACGAGCCACCTTCCCACCAGCACGGACCGCAATACTTCCGTTTGCAATTTGCGCATCTCTGCCCCCCCAGGCACTCCTTACAAAACTTGTTCCAGCAGGAGTCGGTCTGACATGCGCTCACCAGCTCTACCTGAACCTCTGGCCCGTCCAGCTCTGCAAACGAACTCCTGTCTTCTTCCTCACAGTCATCGCACAGCGTTGGCCGACCGCACTCGATGCAAAATCGGATGTACTCGCACCCGCGGACGCAGTACGCCCGCTTGCATTGTGGACAATGTGTGAAACAGTCCGCCATTGGAGCCTCCTTGCAGTCGTCGCAAATCCAATAATCTTCGCACGCGCACGAGACCCCACCTGCAGGGGAGCATGATTGGCAAATTCCTCGACTTTTAACGTATCCTTCTCTCGACCAACATCTTGGATTGGAGCACTTTGACATGACTAGACCCAAATCACAGTAAGAACACGTGATAGGCTTGGGTGGATGCTCTCGATCACTGCTTGATATCCCATATATGGTGTTGCAGGGAGTCTGGTTCGGAGTCTCTTTGGGTCGGCCCAGACACCACGTCAGCTCGTCAGAGATTGCATTTGGGACACTGTCCGAGCCGTGGGATGGTCCGTGCGTTCTGTAAGCAAGGTAGACACGCGGCAACATAGTTATTGCGAGAGCATGACTGGAATGGGATGAGCCGGGATACGGGACAATCCCAACTCAGGCAAATGACGGCGCGACACGAGATGCACAACGTCGTTGAAACCTCGCATGATGGACATGGATTCTCGGGGAAAGGAGGATCGGCGCAGACTTGTGGCTGGGCGAAGGAAATACCATTCAATTCGAGACGTTTCAAAAAGTCCTGACACAGATTTGTTAGGTGACAGAAAATAAAAACAAACACCACCCTACCTGCCAAGCGGAGTGCACAAGTTTGCGTTCGGGTATACGCTGCGGGTTCTTCAATGGGGACTGTAGATATAGCTTGATCTCTTGTCGAACACGCTCGATTTGCCGCATTTCTATAGGAAGACTGGGTCGGCCCTCGCATTGCACGGTATTTGTTTGCAGGTTGATGGCCACTCGCTGAATTTCCACCGCAGGTACATCCTGGAACAAGACCACTTTGATTGGGAGAGGGCCCACTCCGTCTTTCGTGGAGTATAGTATCCTTGCCTGGCGATTTTTGGTGGAGATGCCTTGGTCGGCGAGGGCGAAGGCATGATCAGCGAGTTCGGCCAAGCACGGAAGCACACACTCAGTGTGTGCGGGAGTGACTATATTCGCAATGACCGCACGTAGTGGTGATTCAGACTGAGACATGGCCCGGGGCTCGCGCGTGCAGTGGCAGGGAAATCCGACCGATGGTGAAGTCGTCTTCGGAAGCTATTACTGTCTATTTCAGGCAACTTGGCCACGTGGGAAAATTATGTAAAAAACAGCTCTCATCTTCGGTCGCCCATAGCACCTCAATGCCTACTCGGAATTCAACGGAAACGATACCATTCGACTCGGAATAGCCCAGCGATCGCTTTCCGAACAGACTGGTACAGAGAGAATGAAGTTTCGGAATTTCGGAATTTCGGGGGTCTCAGGATTACTCGGTCGTGTTGGGTTGTGTGTGATCAAGTCGTTTCGCAGGGAAAACATGCAATAGATTACTTGGAATGGAGATGTACATGTAGCTAGTTGGGGAATACTAATTTCCCTGACCTAATATCGTCCAGATCACTTTGTATGTATTCGAGAATATCAACTGCTGTGCGCAACTTGACAT
>JBBPLL010000277.1:0-37622 GCA_038089755.1 Leccinellum rugosiceps | reverse complement strand
AATGATCTTCAAGTGCGGATACATTTTCGCAAGTGGTAGGGAAAACGTCCCGATACTGGCACCGACATCGCAAACAGTCTTCACCTCATTCCATGGATAGTCTGTAAAGTGATTGTGTCTACCAGGATTCAAATGAGAAGGGATTAACACCCACGGTTCAAAACCGAAAGAGAGCCCATAATTTGACCAAGTCCAATCATAGCTCTGTGATAATTCTACTCCAGCATGTGAGAAATAAATCCACAGCACGATGAATAGATTGCTGACCTCCCGTCTCTCGGCCTAAGAGTACCACAAAGTGAAAAAGGAGAAGGAATATCAGACATTACAGACATCATCAGGAAAAAATAAAAACTCACATCCTGCTTCATCCACTCGAAGAAACCACCGTCGAAACCCTTCTTTTTCAATGCATAGATCATGGGTGCCTTCTCCGGGTGATAACTTGTCGCATACTCCGGGTTTGTCATCGTTTCGTACAATGACCCTGCACCTTCAGAAACATCCTCCACCTCGATACGTGCAAGAGCACCCGGGCAGGAAGTCGAAAGTGTAATAAGCGAGATGCGATTGTTGGCAAATGTGTTTGGCGCCACTGAAGTTGGAAATAAGAAACTAAGCAGGACAAAAAGAGGGTATGACGCTCTACCTTCCGTGAAACACCCCTTGGTTGCAAGAAGTCGAAGTACGCGAGTCAGCTTCCCCTTCTCCAAATTAACCAGCTTGGAAAGCTCGTCGACATGGAGGCCCTTTGGATAGTTCGCAAGCGCATCTGCGACCTTGGCACGAAGAACGACGCCCACACATGCCCACTCAAAAGTCATCGAGATCTTGGATGACGGAAAAAATCAGTCAGTCATTCCATAAATCACGGCTCTTCGACGTGAGACTCACATTCATGAGTGTGTGCTGCGGCGGAGCCAATGACGCACATAGCTGCTGGCAGGCGCCCTCGAGTAGCCTCACAGCTTTCTTCAATGCAAGGGAGTCGTTTGCGAAGTCGATAGGGTGGTAATCCTTGGAGTGGATTGTAGGGACTTCGTTGTTACCTTTTTTGTATTCATTGATAGCTTGACGAGCAGACGAGTTGATTATCTCGAGGAGAGCTTCGAGTTGGGCTTCGCCGGACATCGTTGGTACGCAAGGAGAAGAGAGAATAGGAAGAGCGGTACTGAGAAAATCACTGCCCTTCAGACTTAAAACTCCAGCCTGGCAAACCACCGGAGGTACCGCGTGAAGTCGCGCCGAGTGAATCCCAGTGGCTTCCTTACAAAAATACACGGAAAATGGACATCCCGAAAATTGTTGCACTGCCAGTTACTCAAGCGCAACATTTGAGTCTGCATGAATGCTTGAGTGATGTATGTAGAATCCCAGGAATGGGAAACACAACCACACGACATCAAAGAGGACGAAACGTGATTTGCCTCAATCCGCTGGTTTTGTCTCACAAGAAGCAAGTCACGGTCTGTGGACGTGAATGCGACTTGAAGCTGAGTGATGCTAATTCTGGACGTGAGTTCAAAGCTGCAATTGACTCCGAAACTCACTTATGGGTTCTAATTGAATGGAACCATCTGGATTATTTTGCCACGCAAAATGTTTGAGCGCCAAGCCACCCAACGCCGCCATCCAAGATGCGTGACTCGTACACGTGGTGTAACGCCTATCACAGAAACGAGTTGCGGAAAAATAAAGTGTGTTTTGAAAGACTGAAACTTTACATGTTGGCGGACTATCAATCTGTCTTGGTGTGCACACAATGCTGCCGCGATAAGGAGGAACTTTACGACGTCTAAAAATTGTGCTGTTCGGCGCGGTGAACCGGCCCGTGGGACAAATACGTCTCGCACAGACAAGAGTCTTGAAGAACTTGTTGAACGGCCGCCCTCCTAACCAAAGGGCAACCTAGATATCTGTAGCGATAACTACTTTATTGAACATGGTAGTATGACTGACAAGTCCTCGATCAACTGCCAACAATGCGAAAATCTATTGGTAATTTTGGCATTAATGTATTCCTTATCTAATCGTCCAACGGATCTGTTAAACTTATAAGCACCTCAACTTGCCTGTGCAACGTGCCTTCTCTGACTCAAGTATGATTCGTCAATTTATTTCAAGTGAGACTATGCACAGCGATTCGAGGTACCATACATACCAACGCCATTTCACGCTAAAGCAAGGTTGGTGATAAAAGAAAACCACGTCCAACTCTTTACCAGCCCGTTGAGGGCACAAGGTATCCATTCTATAGTAACTACAGATGCGATATGGTACATGGTTACGATTGCGTATAACAGTATGACGCGAACCGATATACTGTTGTTGACGAGTAGTAAGCAAAGGATGTTCGAAGAAGATAAGCATCAAAGACACGCACGTAGAACAAGCCGTATCTTCTCAGGCAGCCAATTTAAATTCGAGCACCGCGGACTCGGCAAGATCATACACCCTCTCCAACCGCAGTCCTGCTGCGGCTCTGCAAAGTCTGTCGTCAACAACATGCCAAGAAGAAGCAATGCCAACATGCAACTCACCCTAAAGCAATTGATTCGTCCAGCGTCCTCTCTTTCGCATTGTGCACAAGCCACATGTTCATGTCCTGTTGATACATTCGATTGTTCCCGTTTCCAAAGTTGGGCAACAACGGTTCGGGGGCAATATCTGCGCCATACGAGTTCGCAGTGGGACTGCGGCTGGCAGGGGTCAAAACGTAGTCGTCTGTTTCCAGCACGGGGAATTAGGTCAGGCATATAGAAGATTAAACATGCATGGACGCACGGATCAACAATCGACTATGCGGGCGCAAAGCACTTTTGACATTCCTCAGGATAGTCGTAGCTTCGATGTCAGGCCAATCGTGAATGATGTTACGGAGCTGAACAGAGATATATCGGTCTGGGAGAAAAGAAAGAAAAAGAGAACATGAACACGTACGTAGTACGCATCCTGACCTGGGACAGGACTTCCTTCGAAAAAGTTGAGGGGAATAAATTCAACTTGCTTGTTCTGCAGCGCCTCAGGTGCATCCTTGGCCCAGACCTGTGTTTTGGCATGAGATCAGCCATCGTGCGATATTCAATATAAAGGAAAGATGTCTCCTCACATCCTTTGCCTGAACCAAGACCTCGGGCAAATCTTGATCAATGATCTTCAAGTGCGGATACATTTTCGCAAGTGGTAGGGAAAACGTCCCGATACTGGCACCGACATCGCAAACAGTCTTCACCTCATTCCATGGATAGTCTGTAAAGTGATTGTGTCTACCAGGACCCAAATGAGAGGGAACTAACACCTACGGTTCAAAACCGAAAGAGAGCCCATAATTTGACCAATTCCAATCATAGCTCTGTGATAATTCTACTTTCAACATGCGATAAATAAATTCATAAAACAATGAACAGACTACTGACCTCCCGTCTCTCGGCCTAAGAGTACCACAAAGTGAAAAAGGAGAAGGAAGATCAGACATCACAGACATCATCAGGAAAAAACAAAAACTCACATCCTGCTTCATCCATTCAAAGAAGCCGCCACTGAAACCCTTCTTTTTCAATGCATAGATCAAGGGCGCCTTCTCCGGGTGATAACTTGTCGCATACTCCGGGTTTGTCATCGTTTCGTACAATGACCCTGCACCTTCAGAGACATCCTCCACCTCGATACGTGCAAGAGCACCCGGGCAGGAAGTCGAAAGTGTAATAAGCGAGATGCGATTGTTGGCAAATGTGTTTGGCACGACTGAAGTTGGAGATAAGAAACTAAGTAGGACAAAAAGAGGGTATGACGCTCTACCTTCAGTGAAACACCCCTTGGTTGCAAGAAGTCGAAGTACGCGAGTCAGCTTCCCCTTCTCCAAATTAACCAGTTTGGAAAGCTCGTCGACATGGAGGCCCTTTGGATATCCTGCTAGCGCATCTGCGACCTTGGCACGAAGAACGACGCCCACACATGCCCACTCAAACGTCATCGAGATCTTGAATGACAGAAAAATCACTCAGTCATTCCATCAATCATGGCTCCGACGTGACTCACATTCATGAGTGTGTGCTGCGGCGGAGCTAGTGATGCACATAGCTGTTGGGAGGCACCCTCGAGTAGCCTCACAGCTTTCTTCAGTGCAAGGGAGTCATTTGCGAAGTCGATAGGGTGGTAATCTCTGGAGTGGATGGTAGGGACTTCATTGTTACCTTTCTTGTATTCATTGATAGCTTGGCGAGCAGACGAGTTGATTATCTCGAGGAGAGCGTCGAGTTGGGCTTCGCCGGACATCGTTGGTACGCAAGGGAAAGAGAGAACAGGAAGAGCGTTATTGAGAAAATTACTGCCCTTTAGGTTGTGAACCCTAGCCTTGTAAACCACCGGAAGGAGCGCGTGAAGTCGTGCTGAGTAACTTATCCCAGTGTCTTTTTTACAAAAATACACGGAGAACGGACATCCCCAGAACTGTCGCATCGACAGTTACTCAAGTATGATATTCGGTCTGCAAGAATACTTGAATGATGTATGTGGAATCCCAGGAATGGGAAACACAACCATACGACATCGAAGAGGACGAAACGTGATTTGTCTCAATTCTCTGGTTTTGTCTCACAGGAAGCAAGTCACGGCCTATGGACGTGAATGCGACTTGAAGCACTGAGTGATGCTAATTCTGGACGTGAGTTTAAAGCTGCAATTGACTCCGAAACTCACTTGTGGGTTCTGGTTGAATGGAACCGTATCTGGATCATTTGCCACGCAAAAACAGTGTTTGAGCGCCACACCTCCCAGCGCCAGTCGAGCACTCGATGCGGGACAACGCCTATTGAACGAGTTGTGGAAATAAGATAAAGTGTGCCGGAGTCTTTCTTGATTCATTATGTCCCATTCGTTTCAAGTCAACGCGCTACAAAATGCGATCTCTCCTTTTCACCCCGGTAACTTGAAGGAAGCAGATATCGTGCAGACCTTCTCGGACGTGGCAGGGCGGTCACCGGCGATTCCCGACGCATATGGGAAGTCCCGACACCTGCACGTACTGGTTCTCTCTTCCCATTGTCGTCAACGTCGCCCAGGTCGTAGAGCCCGTTCTTGGCGCTGCGCACACCGATCTGCTTATCCGCCGGCCGTCCCCCATCGTCATTGCTCACATCCGTGCCGTCCGGCAGTGTCCCTGTTCTCCGTTTCATCCTGTTTCTCTTCCCGGTCAACGTTACCGTTCTTGGCGCTGCACTTGCCGTTCTGCTCGTTCGCTGGCCATTTCCCCTCGTCAGGCGCAAAAGTCTAATGCGAGAAGATGAGAGCTATAAAAGGTGCGCACACCTTTCGAGTCTCGCTCAGTGAGGAAGCAAACCCTTCGAAATGCTTAAGACATCCTTCTCACATGGTGAGCATTGAAGATGTGGCGTTGGATTTTAGATTGTCCCTTACGGCGTCAGCGACTCTGCGGTTAAACAAATACTTCTGTCGATGAATGAGAAGGACCCCTTCATCATAGAGGATTTGGACGAGTACCACATCATTGTCAAGGCAGACGAGGAGTACAGAGTTCGGAAGGAATTGGAGACTGAGGTATGTACACACTGTTCTTCAACGAGGTGTTTTTTCCAACCCTGCTTGTTCTCTTAGCTGGAAAAGAATACGTACAGCTTGGAGGCCGGTCAATGACTTCCACTATAGCATAATCAAACAATACTTGTATGTCGGAGTGCACCCTGTCTAGCATATACTTACTACTAGGATACATACGCACTCGACTGGAAGGCAGCGATGGAACGGGAGTTCACCATGCGCGAGATGAAGGTGTGGGAGCTCGTTGACCCGCCCCCCGGCCGCAGGCCCATAGGGAACCGGTGGGTATTCGAGTTCAAGCCCATCGATCTGGAGGGGGGCTTTCCCTTTAAGGCACGCCTCGTCGCGCGGGCTTCTCACGGGAGCAGCCACAGGGCTTTGAGTGCCATGGCACTGACGGGAAGCTGCTGGTTGCATCAATCCCCCTACGGTCTCAAGCAGGCAGCGTTCGACTGGTATGACTTGCTCTCCAGTGTTCTTCAGGGCCTGTGTTTTGTCAAAACAAAGCTCGACCTGATGGTCTTCATCTTGATCACTGCGCGCTGCAGACGACTCGGGCGTCATTTGCGTGATCGCGCGGCATGTCGACAACGGGCTTGGCGGTTGCAACAGCCGCCCTTTTCTCGACTGGGTCAAAGGGAAATTTTCGTGATCACTTCGGGCTGAGCGACATGGGGCTGGTCAGCATGTATCTTGAGATCGAGCGCCATCGGCCACGCCCAAGCTGTGGGTTCATCAAGAGTCCTACATTGCACACCTGTGCCAAGAGTACAGGCCCGAGGACTGCAATCTTATCTCCCTCCCCATGGACTCGAATCACCCTTTTGGCAGGGCAGATGATGTTCATTCTGGTTGGCGATCTTGAACATTGTATCGGAAGCTGGCTGGGGAGCTGCTGTATATCGCGATCTGCACTCGCGTAGGCATCTCACACGCAGTTCAGACCTTGGCGCGCCATTGCTCACGCGGACGCATCGTAGTGATCGATATTTAACATTCACGAATGGGATGGGAATTATTCCACTGAATCATTGGTTTATAGTTCCTTTACATAAGCAGTACTACTTGTCGCCCCAAGAGTCGACTCGGAGACCCGGCGACGGATAGATGATAAACGGTATGTAAATATGAATCAGAAATGTTTCACAAGCTGAAAAAGTTCAACTTCCAACGTCCAGCTCCGCATATTTGCCAAAGCTAGTTTCCTGAGCTCGCTTACTCTTTGAGTTGAAGCTGTGAGGCATTTATCTGCAACGAACATGCCGGTTCAGCATGGTGAGCACGCTTCTCTCGCCGTATCGCAGGTCACTGCCCCAGGATTAGCTGACCGCACAGTCTGTAAATAGTTTGACTATCAAGTCATCTTCAGCAGGAAATTTATAAGCCGACAGTCCATTCTCATTCGAGATAAGAAGCAAGCATGCTCCCATTAATAACTGACAGAGTCTCATGACCCCAGGCATACATATATATACTGTCTGATGCAGCCTCTGAGTTCTCACTAGCCTGCTTGACATTTCTCACAACCTGCGATCATGTCTTCGAGCAATTATTCGACAACCGGTTCACTCAACTATTTCCTCTCACCTGTTGATGGATCCCGGCCGTACAACCATATCAATGCCGACAGCACTTCAGGAAAACATAGTCGTAACTGGGCCGAAGAGCTGCATGTCGTCGAAATCGAGAACGTTCGTGGGTCGGAGGGCGAGTACAAACTCGACAATGCTGGATTCCAGTTTGGAAGGGAGGGTTCGACGCACACACGCTTCCTGGACGATAAAGAGATCGAAGTAGAGTACTACCCTGAGTGCGCTGAGCTTATCAAGAAGATCACTGGGGCAAGCAGTGTCGTTATCTTTGATCACAGTGGGTTTTTTTGTTTTGTCTCTGCGATGGTACCGCTAACTCTATGGATGCTAGCGATCCGCCGAAATCGACCTGGACAGGCTGATGATGGCCCCCAGAACCGTCAGCCGGTCACTCTTGTACATGTAGACCAGACGACGGCTTCATCCATCGCCCGTGTCCATCGCCACCTTCCCCCTTCAGATGCGCCCGCTTTGCTCAAGCGGCGTTTTCAGATTATCAACCTCTGGCGTCCCATCTCGAATGTCGCCCTCGATTGGCCACTCGCCCTTTGCGACTTCCGCAGTATCGATGCGAAGAAGGACTTGGTACCCGTTGCGCTCATTTATCCTAATCGAGAGGGAGAAACGTATTGCGTCAAGTTCAATGAGGCACACAAGTGGAAATACATGAGGGGAATGGAGCCTGATGAATTCGTTTTGATTAAATGGTATGTCATTTTCCTTTGTCCCTCGCCGAAGGAAAAAAAGATGTGACGGGGTTGCTACGTCTAGCTTCGATTCCATTCAAGACGGGAGTGTCGCCATGGTCAGTCCACACACTGCGTTCCAAGACCCGAATACCCCCGAGGGAGCACCTCTTAGGGAATCCATTGAGGCGAGGGCGCTGATTTTTTATGACTACTAAAGCTACTATCACTCTCCACGGTCCTTTGAAAGAGTAATATTTGTCCATGTTTTTAGACTCTTGCAGTACCGGTGCTGTAGCAAGCCTCTAGCGGGTTGTGCAATGCATTTTTACAAGACATCCTGCAGTCCCTGCGTGGGAAATCTATCTACACAAAGGCTTTCGTTCTTCATGTCACGAACGGTGTCACTCGAACCTTGTTCCACCATACCAGAGTGACTGGATGAACTATGCTGGGTTACCTGTGGACTTGTATGAGACCTGAGGCCTAAGATACGTGATACTGGTTCGTATGACAGAGTTGAGATTTGTTACTGGGTGGCCCAAGTAAATTTAGTGCGGTTATCTATGCGTTCGCGTTACCTCTTATGTCTCTCGAGATCTCAGGACCTGATTTGAAGATATCGATATCATCCCCGCCTGCGTGGAATCCTGCCCTATCTCCCATTCTTACGTCCTCGACGGACTTGAAGGTGTACTGGGCAGGATTCCTGCATGGGCCCTGCCTTGCGTTCGCTCACGGTCGATGCCGATTAGATCCGTCACACGGTCTCACACAGGGCCTACGGATAGCGACCATGAAAATCGTCGGGCTGGGGCTGGGATCACAGTTCGCATGGGAGCATTTTGATCTAGTAGTTGGTTCCTTACAGCGACTGCAACGTCGTCATCAAGTATCCTCACGAGCGCACCCAGGCCTTTGGTGCGTATGTGTATGCTGGTGTCGCTGCCATGCGATGCCGGAAAGGAGGATGAGGACAAGCGCATGAGGGAGGGCGAGTGTAGTCTGGCGTGCCTCCGTGTGGATGCACGTCGCGGATGAGGGTGGGCGAGTGTGCGTGTACGTCATGGGCAACAGCGAGACGAAGGCGGAAGAGGATGGCGGCGAGGGCACATGGATGAATAAGCGAGCAAGGGGTGCGTCCGTGTGCGCGGGAGGGGAAGTGTAAGGAAGGCGAGGACGAGAGGTGACACGGACGACCGGGGCACAGGCAGGCGAGTGAATGAGAGTGCACGGATGGGCGAGAGTGGGAGAGGACGACAGCGAAGGACTCGGAGCGATGGTGCGTGCATGTAATTCATGAAAGAGGGACGAAGGCGGGAGAAAGTAAAGACGGGCCAGCTAAGAAGAACGACTCGGAAGGCGTGCGTGAGGACGCAAAGGTGGAAGAGCTCCGAAGGGTGGGCGGACAAAGTTTTCGGGGTCCGCACTCGCCTGTCAAAGTTGCTGATAAAAGCTCCGAGTGACCTAATCGCTCAAGTTTCTTTTTTTGACTTCAGTCTTATTATTTGCACGAATCCGACATAGTTCTACGATTTCATTGTGGAGTCCGCTCTCCATCGCATCCGAAATTCGGATTCGAGTGACATATGTGTGGTCTTGCGCGAACTCCGTGGTACCTTATCAGAATGGGGTTAAAACCACAGGAGGGATGCGGCGCCACGGTTCGTAGTTCCATACTAACTATCCATCTGTTAACGATGTCAGCCGAAGATCAGCTCGAAGCTCTCCTCGAGATAATCAAGGTGTCAACCCGCCAGGCGATCGCCGAGTACAAGAAGGATGGTAATGAGGTTCCTACCATCTACTCCAAGACATCCTACCCCATAGATTCCGCAACCGATACTGTTGCGCTGAAGAAAGCAGCGAGACTGCTTGTAGGTGCCTGCCAGCAGCTTTGCGCAGCATTGGTCCCTCCGCACCAGACTGTGGCTAACGTGAGCAGAGGAGCCCGCGAGACCGACTTTTTGTTCCTTCCCTTCATTTCAGTTTGAAATTCCTATGGAATGGGCGTGCATGCACGTCGTAGTCCGTGCAAAGATCACCGATGCATTAGAGAAATATACAAATGGTCTGCACGTCAACGAACTTTCCAAGCTAGTTAATTTGGAGAAGGAGAAGCTTGCCCGTGTTCTTCGTTTCCTTGCCAAAAGGGGTGCTTCATGGAAGGCGAGTATTCATTTCCTCTTGGTAAATGCTCATCTCACGTCTCTTAATCTACGTGACGGTCCAGTCGAACCAAACGTCTTTTCCAACAACCGTGTCTCTCTTGTCTCACTCCCGAGCTCTAACAGCGGCGCTAGCACCAAAATGTGCACTGAAGATTTTTCCCAGGGTGCTATTGTACTTTATGATGCAATGACGGACCCAGAGTATGCTGCTAGTTATCACCCAGAGAAATCGCCCCTTATGTATGCTCTCAAAAAGAAGGGTATAGAGGGTGGTTATTTTGACTGGCTGAATCAGGACGTGAGTCGCCCTTCGAGGCTCTCATACTTCATGTCTCTCCAGGGTGACATCCGTTTGCTGATGTCGTGGAATGTTTAGGCCGAGAGGCGGGAGGTCAGATATTCAAAAGTCATTATCTTATCGTTCTGCGCCTCATGGTTGAGTAGAACTTCGACCGTGCGATGATCGCAGTTTCCAGGGGTTCTCTCTCCGTTTTGAATTGTAAGTGAACAGTCCTCCCGGTTTTCTCTTTTTTGTCAACATTTCCTCTTCCGACTATCCATGGAATGAAGTGAAGACCGTTTGCGATGTGGGTGCAGGTATTGGGGGGATTTCTCAACCTCTCGCAATAATGCACCCACATTTGAAAATCACTCATCAAGACTTACCCGAGGTTGTAGCCCAGGCAAAGGATGTGAGCTCTTTTTCTTCATACAGTGTACATCACAATATGCCCTCACATGTAATGACGATGAGGAACTGACGTTGTTATATAACAACAGGTCTGGGCCAAGAACGCACCGGAAGTGCTGCAAAGCAACCAAGTCGAATTTGTTCCATTGGATTTCCTCGAAGAAACTCCTGTCCAGGGCCTAGACGTGTACTATGTCAGTATTAATTCCCTCCGACTCGTTAGATAAGACAATTCATCGTTCTGGCACGTTTGGGTGCGCAATATCACCCACGACTGGCCCGACGCCGAGGCTGCGAGCATACTGACTAATATCAGGAACGCCATGGCTCCTCACAGTCGATTGCTAACCCGTACGTCCTTGCATCCCTTGTGGTTCTGTTCAACCTGACAGTGTCAGCCTGTTCTTTTGTATTGCAAATAGATGGTGACGTTTTGACACCTATCGGACGCGACGCCGATGCGAAATCATTCGGCCTAAATGTCGCTCCCGAAGGATTGTTGTCTATCTTTGGGAACCGGGCGTATCATCAAGATTTCTTGATGTAGCTTGTATTTAATGCAAAGGAGAGAACGCTCGACGAATCGATTGCGCTGGGGTGAGTCGTTTGTATCAGCTTTTTCTGAACGGCTTGTCCCGGGCTTGTCTCAGTGCCACTAACGACGTTACTTTTGCAGGTCTGCAGTCGGTCTTAGGTTGGAAAAGGCGTATGATCTTGCTGAATCTGCGGTGCTCGAATTCAGGGTAGCCACCTGATAGAAAGTTGACATTCCAATCAGTGATCCTAGTGACCAAGACTTGATATTGCAGTTCTCCACTACGAGGTGATACCGTGCGGAGGAGTACCAAGTATTTGCCTAGCTTGCCGGCGTTTTGACGTAATGAAGTCAGCGTAGGTGCAACAGCGGGGCGACCAGTCATTCCTCGGCGCCTGAGTCTCAATTTTGTGGGTGGGGTGCAGCTGCACAAATTATTTCTTTCTCAAGTACCGTGCTAATACGAGCAAGCAAAGACGCTGCAACTTCAATTAGGGCAGATTCAATGCCGATCCCACGCCGTCAACACAGTGATGCTTTTGCTAGTGGCGCGTCATCGTGGCGCAGGATCCTCGCATGCGTCAACCACCATCGCTTCTTGTGGATTCCGTGGCTGAAGTGAGGTGTATCCCGAACATGTCCAAGCTGCCTCGTCGACTGCGGCGCAAGCAGAGTCGGCTGGCTGTTAGAGACGCAGAGAAAGCAAGTTAGATGGATTTCACAGACAACCTTGATCACTACCTTTAGACTTTGGTTCAGAATGGTCGGGGATGTGATTGTGCCGCGTTGTTGTGATATCACTTAGGGCCGCATCATAACTGTAATTCTTAGCAAAGTTTTACATACATATGCGAAAGGAGGAGCGAAATTTCTACAAAGGCATATAAATATCGTACATCAAGCTGGGTTAGCAATGCGAGACTGGAGAGGCTGTGTGTAGCTTTCGGACAGTTTTTATGCTTCACCCATCATGCGGGTGCTATCCTGAATTCGAGCACCGCAGTGTCAGAAAGATCGTATGCCTTCTCCAACTTCAGGCCGATTGAAGATCTGTAAAGTGTCATCGTAAGAAACAATGCGAGTCAAACAAGAAGCAAGCCAAACGACCCACCCCAACGCAATCGATTCCTCGAGCGTCCTCTCCCTAGCGTTATGCAAAAACCACATGCCCATGTCTTGTTGGTACGCCCGGTTCCCGAGGTTGGGTAACAATGGGTCCGGCGTGACGTGTAGCCCGAACGATGGCGTTTTGGCGGCGGGATCGCAGATACTAGGGGGTAACAAGGTTCCGTCTATTCCAGAGTAGGGAAATTTAAGCCCAGTACTAGGTCTAACGGAGTAAGATGTCTACTTACGAATTAGCAACCGACTGTGAGGGGCCATGGCCTTTCTGACGTTCATCAGGATGACTGCAGCCTCGACATCGGGCCAGTCATGAATAATGTTGCGAAGCTACACAAACGGCGCAATCAAGTTCTGTCCTATGTCCAGACAAAACAGTGGTAACAGATACATACATAGTACACGTCTTGACCCTGGACAGGGATCTCTTCAAGGAAGTTGAGAGCAACAAATTCAACCTGACTATTTTTCAGCGACTCAGGTGCTTCTTTAGCCCAGACCTAGTATGCAGCAAGGTTAGTTCATTGTCATTATATGTTCTTCATCGGGGCGTCTCGTGATATATGAGGAGAAATAAGAATCCTCACTTCTTTTGCTCGAGGTAAAACCTCTGGCAAGTCTTGACAAGTGATTTTCAGGTGCGGGTGCCCTTTTGCGAGAGGTCGAGAAATCGCCCCAACGCCGGAGCCGACATCGCAAACCGTATTGACCTCGTTCCATGGATAATCTGGAGTAATGATGATGATGATCTCATGGTCAGTGGGTAAACTACCAACTCACGGTACAAAATGGAGCGAGATCCCAGCGCACGATTACCCCCAATCATTGCGCGATGAAATATCTACTCGATTATATCAGACATTCACTGGCACTGGATCATAAGACGATGGATCCTGACCTCTCGCTTCTCAGGCTGAAAATGCCACATGATCAGCGAACAGAATCGTTATCATACTCAATGATGGTGTATCGTCCAAGGAAAATACTCACATTCTCCTTCAATAAATCAAAGTAGTTACCATTGATACCCTTCTTCCGGAGTGCGTAGATAATGGGCGCCCTCTCCGGATGATAGCTGGTCGCATAATCTGGTTCAGTCAACGTTTCGAATAACACGAGTGCACCTCTGGATGTATCCTCCACCAGCATTCTCGAGAAGGCGCCACTGTCTGAACTCGAGAGTGTAACAAGCGAAACGCGGTTATTGGCAAAGGTATTTCGTTCGACTGAAATAGGATTTAAATTGAGGCGGGAAACATGGGCATATTAGGGAGGATATACCCACCTTCGATGAAGCACCCCTTGGACGCAAGGAGGCGGAGGACGCGAGCAAGCTTCCCCTTCTCCAAATTAACCAACTTGGAAAGCTCATCGACGTGCAGACCGTTCGGATACTTCTCTAGTGCATCCGCGACTTTTGCACCAACAACGACGTCCATGCATGCCCATTCAGTAGGAATAGAATACTTTAATGATGGAAAAGGCAGCTCAGTTATCTGCTCCGTCTTTCAAAGCCATCACTCACGTTATTGATTATATGCTGCGGTGGTGACAACGATGCAGAAAGTTGCTGGAAGGCACCTTCGAGCAGTTTCACTGCATTCCTCAACGTGACGGTATCGGTTGCAAAATCCATGGGGTGGGATGTTTTGGAGTAGATGGTAGGGACTTCGTTGCCATCCTTCTTGTATTCGGCGATGGCTTGGCGAGCCGATGTATTGATTATTTCGAGAAGCGCTTCAAGCTGAGCTTCACCTGACATTGTAAGTACTCAAGGAAGAGTGTGAAAAGGGGGGCCGAGTGAATGTTCTCTGGTCCTCATCGCTGGATAATATATACCTTCGGCGACTTGCATCATCTCCGCGCCACAGCTTTCCTCAATGGATGCTGGCAGGAATTGTTGTCGTATCTCTAAAAAAAAGTCGGAAAAACGAATCACGAGGGGTTAGTAGTTCGGAGAGGTGATTATACCGATCACCGGATGTTTGTCGCAATTGGAAATAGAAAGTTCATCCATGTGTAAGCGAGCCAGCTCACTCGTCGCTTGCAGGCCTAGCTATCGTCGATCAATATGCTCGTCTCGCTCAACCGAGCCGGCACCTCTTCGGGCTGGAAAGCCCTCCTGGCCTTTTCCCGGCACCTATAATCCTATCCACTGCACGCTACACCTCATGCATCACCGGAGCGATCGAAATTCACGGATGGCAGGCCTTCAAGTCCAACCACGCGAAGTGATAAGCACATCTCACCTAGTGGGACTGACAAGTCATGCGGCTGTGTAAGCGTCCCGCATCGGCGGATGATCTGGGCTCATAGATATTTAATCGTAGCGGCGCGCATGCACCATGTCCCCGATTCCAGGGGAAAACCTTTTCATGTTACCGTAAGGCATAGTATACGTTGCGCGACAAGTGATAAACACAATAACACGATGCCATAATGATGCGTAGACATGATGGCTCAGTAGCGGTCGCCGGTGGATGACATGCGCCCACCTGAGCTCCTTCTGTAGCCGTACCACTCTCCACTGCAACCAAGTTTCCTTGGACTTGTAACAAGACCGCCACCTGGCTGCACCACGACGGAGGTGAAGAGGGGAAGGAAGAAGGATTGAAAGAGCAAGTGTTTAAACAATAGGAAGTGGACCAGATCCGATGGATCTGTTCGACTTGAAAGTGACGCCTTTGCAAATATTGCTTGTCAACTGTGGTCACAGCCGCTTTAAAGGTCCACAATGTATCAGGTCAAATGAAGGGCTGTATACATGCGTTTTGGACGCAGAACATCAGAAAAAAAGATGTCACCTCCATAGACTGACGTTCATGATTTGAAGCAAGTTAGCAACTACACCGCACCTGTTTGCAGCTATTTATTTCCGATTCCAAATACAGTTAAAATTTCCCTCGATCGACGGACATGAGTAAGATGTCCGAATTTCAATGATGAGCCTGTCAAATTATTGACACGAGATTATGAAAGGATATTAGTTTCTTATATCTGCCCCTCTGCATCTGTAACTCAAGTTCAGCAATATCAACCCTAGTCACTAGAGTTGCCGATTGGAATGTAAATTCGATCAGGAACATAGTTACCCTAACTTCGAGCAGTACCGCAGAGTCAGCAAGATCATATACCTTTTCCAACCTAAGACCGACTACAGACCTGCAGAAAGCAATGCGGTTAGCGACACTGAGACAAATCAGGGGCAGGCTGTTGAGATAATGCAAACCAGAGTCTCACCCCAGCGCGATCGATTCGTCGAGTGTTCTCTCCTTCGCATTATGCCATTATGTACAAGCCACATCAACAAATCCTGATAATACGCCCGGTTCTCAAAGTCGGATGATAAAAATTCGAGTGCTACATTTAGGCCAAATAATTTTGCATCGGCGTCGCGCCCGATAGGGGTCGAAACGGTGATACCATCTACTATTTGTAATACAAGCGATTGAACAGACCAACGACTGACATTAGTCAAGATGGCCTCGGCGTCGGGCCAGTCGTGAATGATAATGTGCAGCAAACGAGTGCCAGAACGGCGATGAGTCGTCTTCACTCCAAACGAAACAGAAGGAATCAATATTGACATACTAGTAAACATCTAGCCTAGGCCCTGGACAGGAGTTTCCTCGAGGAAATTGAGTGGAACAAATCGACTTGGTTGTTTTGCAGCACTTCTGGTGCATCCTTCAAGGGCCCAGACCTGTTATTATATAGCAACGCCAGTTCTTATTGTCATTACATGTGCTTGGTGAGGACATATTGTGATGTGCATGGTATGGAGAAGAAGAAGAAACTCACGTCCCTTGTCCGGGCTACAATCTCGGGTTAGTCTAGATGAGTGATTTTCAGGTGCATTATTGCGAGAGGGTGAGAATTTACCCCCAACACCTGCACACACATCGCAAACGGTCTTCACTTCATTCCATGGATAGTCTGAAGGGAAAATGTTGACCAGCACCTCGCTCATCCCCTTCGTCTCCGAGTCGCCTCTTCTCTCTGTTCAAATCGTCGCACGCACCACGCCCTGACCTTACAGCGGTTTTGGTAATTATTGGTAGTCGCGTCGCGACTCGTGTAGATTACAAAAATTTGGTCCCGCCTGTAGCACGAGATACCAACTTGAACTCCCAGTCACAACCCGTCATCCGAACGATGTCAAATCTCACCCTGGTGGTGCCGTGAGGCTCGAACAGGAAGTTCGAACTCTTGCAGGCTGTCATGAGCCCGACAAATGTTGGTCCTGTTGTTCTCGGCGATGCGGAAGATTCAAGACTTGACTCATAGTTCGGACTCGGACGCGGACGACAGTGATCATCAAAAGGAACCCAATCTCGATCTCGAGGATAACCGACGTGAAAATTCCTTTGAGGCTCAAACTCTGGGCCCTCAGCCTCCAGCCTCGAAGAAGCGCAAACTCAATAATAAAGGTGCATATACTCAGGTAATCTCATCTTTCATCATGTTCTTACAGATGACCTGGAGGCGAACAAGCTCTCGTTCGTGAAGTCGGATTGCTATCAGCTTGAGATCGTGGCTAATTCTTCGATTGAGCATCGTGTCGAGTTACTTGAGTATAACTAGCTACGATTTTTTGTAATCTAACGAAACGCTGCGGCGACTCGCGACTGCCAATAATTACCAAAACCGCTGTAAACTCCCGGTCTTTTGTGCCTCGCAGTTCAACCATTCCTCTTTGGACATCGCTCCGTGTGCTACGAGGAGAGGGGCGGGCGAAAGCGCGAAGCGCTCTCTGTCCCGGAACGGGAGCCCGAGTTGCTAGGTATGGTAAGCTGCTCCCCAAGAGGTAGGAGTGACCGACGACGCAGAAAGCGAAGCGGCATACCCAGCAAGCAGGAGGAAGGGAGCGGGGGTGACAGGTGTAGTGTCCGTGCACACGTGTGGCAGCCCTGACGGTTACCAGTTAGGGAGAGCGGGAAGCACCACGCGACAGCCTCGACCTGAGAATGTTGGGGAGGGAGGGAGGGAGAGCACGGAGCTGGGCACTAAGGGCTCGCCAGCTGGCTAGGTAGACACCTGACCGGGTCTAGAGCCCCGGCGTCAGGTGTGCGGCAGCCTCGACCTGAAAGCGTCAGGGAGGGAGAGCATGGAGCTGGGCACTAATGGCTCGCCAGCTAGCTCGGTAGGAGGGGCACCTTACCAGGCATGGCGCCTCGGTGTCAGGTGCGCACCTCAGCCTGAGAGTGTCGGGGTGGTTGGGGCCGGTCTTGCGGGTTTCTGACTGGGTATCCGGTGCCCGGCGGATGTGACCGGGGGAAAGTTGACCAGCCGAGGAAACATGGCCTCCACCTGAGAGTGTCTGCGTTGCGCTGAAACGGGCTCGGACGACTCGGGACGAGCGCTGCAAGGCGGATGAGTGACGTGGTGGAGGCGAGAGAGGAAGCGCCGAAGCGCATAGCTGCAAGGTGGATCCCCCTGTGCCAGTGACCGGTTAGCTTAAGCGCCAATTTAAATTAGGCAGGGCCGCTTGTTTTGGGTTAGCTCAGGTCCCTAGACTCCGAGTACCTATATGGCTTATCCGAGCCAATCCGAGCTTCCAAGTCGAATAGAATCTCGCTGGGTGGCGTTACGTTGCAAGACTCCGAGGAGTCCGAGTCTGCAGATTATTTCGTAGGCAAGATGTGCTTATCACCGGCCCAACACTGGCCGGCACCCGCCCCGCAGCTCACGCCTTGCATGGCAAGTTTCTACTTCCGTCTGGGACTGGTGAGCGCTGCATGCTTCCTTCGGTCTCGTTTCGTATACATACCATACCTCAAGGCCTTAAGGCATCACGCCCAGTAGCACACATCATCTGACCATATGTTGCATACATCCTCATCCTGTCCCAGCAGCAGTCCGTTGCCACCCAAAAGATTTGAATCTGCTTCAAGTTCCGGGCTGATCTTGTCATTTTGTCTTACATTTTGGCGGCATGAATCAGTCCCACGATTAAATCTGTACCCTATGTACAGGAATACGGGTCCAGGAACAACTTTTTCGCTGAGTGTAAATTGCCCTCCACCCTCCACTGTGACACATTTATGATACATCATCTGATTACTAGTATCGCGCCCGCGCCCGCGACCTAGAATATACTGATATATCATTACCGGAACGGAACCTTCGAGATGATACATCGCTTTCGCTGGTCCTGTCATCCCCGGAACCTTGGATTTACTGTTACATCATCCCCACTACCATGCCCGGAATCGCCGGGTGATATATTGCTCTCTCGTATGCGCTGTCACGCTGATATGTCATGACCACTAGCACTGTCAGCAACATGATGTATTGTATCAATACAGTACCCCGGTAACTAGCGCAAAGATGATGTGTTACTAGGTGAACGCAAGAGGCTCCTCGACGGCCCCTTAATAGCATCAATTGCAAAATGATGTATGACTCATATACTATCACAGGTGGACTTGCTCATTGGACGCAATAGCTACACGTGTAATACATTACCCACCTGATCCATCACACCGCAGGCCTAGCAGCGGGGACCTCACTCAGGCTGATAGTTGATCACACCTGATCCATCACGAACAGCCCCAGGCCGGGAGATGCCAATGTTGCCTGATATATCAAGGTAGTAAGCTAAGATACGTGCTCTCAACCTGGAAATCCGACTGATACTAATCTGAATCACGCACTGGTCCGTCGAGGCGGGCGCTGCGGGTACTCGCATGTACCATTAGTACCCACGCTCGCAGCTGACCACATCAAATCAATCGCAATACAACCCCGAATTTGGGCTGATACATCAAGGTAAGCTCATGTGTTGTCAACCTGGCCATCCGACTGATACATCACACGTTGGCCTGTCGACGCGGGCCCTGCGGGTACCTCACTGACGTATTATTACCCGCGCTTGCAGTTGATCATTCCCGACCAATCGTGACTTGCATACAGCCCCGGATGCCAGTTGATTACACACTTCGTGTATATTGTGGCGCCGCTGGCGCGTCGGATGAAAGGAATGATGGCCTTGACGATACAAACGCGTCAAGTCGAGCTAAGGCGCCCAGATAGATAAGCAGTAGGCGTCGGGACGCATCGAAGGTGAATGAGAGGGCCGAAATGATAGTGGCAGCGATCAATGTGATGGGGAACACAATGGGATGGATGGCGCGACGAGCGGCACGCGTCGTGACTCGAAACGAGTCGAGATAAGGTCGCTAGCTGAAGAAAAGGTGAGTTAGCATAGTTGGGACAAACCCAAGACGGCACACGCACCTAAACCATGACACAACGAATGCGCCGTCGTCCCATGACGTGTCGTCGTCGTTCACCTCTGCCTCGTTGTACATACCCATACTCGAAGCTACGGGTAATGGTTTTGGCGTGGTAGCCAAATGCCGACCCGTACCGTACCCGCACGGTACTCGTGCTCGCTACCCGTGGGGATTACGTGTACCCATGATATGCCCTATGCTTGATGCAGCGGGGGGCGAGGCGGGGTGAGGTGGCAAGGGCAAGGATGGGCATGCAGGCGATTTCAAGGGCGATTCCAAGGGTGAATGGATGATGCGCGGCACTATCGTGTGCTCTCGGTGGGTCGAGGGTTTAGAACACGAGCACATGGCGGTCGCCCTGCACCGTGCTTGATGCAGCGAAGGAGGCAACGGTGGTCCGGTGGGGTTCGGCGATTGTGGAGGGTGGGAAGGGCAATCATGATCACTGACATTGCGAAGAATACATCAGTGTAATTGCAATCGTGTAGCTGAAGCATTGATCGATGGTGGTGTACCAGGACTGCTTGGGAGCACGAGCAGGGGTGCTGTATCAAGATGACAGGACGATCGCGGGTGATGTATCGTGTTGGTCTGACCGGGGCATACTAGTAAGGATGACATATCAGCTGGTTCCAGATCGATGGTATCGCAGGACGAGCGCGATCGAGTCTCGGCGTGTTTCTCCACACCCGACGCCTCGTTTTCGATGGCTTGAAGTCGTGAAACACATCGGTCCGTGAATTCTGACAGCAAGCATTGAAGATACTATAATACGAAATGACATGGGCACTCTCCTTTTAAGCCGGTTCATGATCAACTCATTGTGCTTGAGACTCCCGTTCATGGTGTAATAACGTTGAGAACATGGATGCTATGCAGCATCATATACGTGACCGCGGGTATACAAAGTTTCACATTCATGCTTCTTCGTGTGCACGCGCAGGTTGCATTGCAACGCAGCAAGCTGGCTAGTGAGCCCTTGAACGGTTTGTTCGAGATCGGATAATTTTTGTTCTATGGATACAAAAAACGGGTCAGGGAATTGTGAATCGTAATTACATACCCGAGTCTGTTAGGGGTGATGGCTTCACTTGATTGATTGTCTGCGTGTTGAGAGGCGGCTGTCAATGGAGTGGGAATAAAAGTATCCAGAACATACCTGAGCCTCGCTCTCGAACGCGAAGGGCTTCCTCAAGGCTATGTGGCTGACTCAATAGAAGTGGATCATGGATCATAAAAGTTAACACGACACAGCCATTCAGCTAACAAGCACACCTTGACGGGTGCTCTGCGACCATAGGAACTGCACCCAATCCGCGAGATCAATGTTTTCTCTCCTCGGGCAGCAGGTCTGTTTGCGTCAGGGGTGTGATGGTCACTAATGACGTATCATAGAGGTTGTGTATCTATAAGATGTCGTACTAGTTTGGCGAGACGAAACTTATGGGCGAGATGAGAGTGGAGTGAGGTATTGTGACTGTCGCAAGGTGTCTGTGAGATATGATATGTAGCATCCCACTGGCAGAACGACGAAGTGGACGCCTCCGTTATCCAGGTGTACACGACCGTGACGGGACTTAGAATCTAAGAATCTTTCCACTGCTTACGTTATCCATTGGCTTGCCTAACTCCGAGCCCTTGCCATCCACATGCGCCACTTGCCAGGTCGAATCTTTCCGTTTCTTCCGGTCCTCACTAAACGCTTCCAGTCGGGGAGAAACTTGACCGACTGTATGTCATCTTGAACAACGATCGGGTTCGTACCAACGTCGTACTGGAGGCGATCATCAAGTTTTCATTCGAACTCGTTCTATCAGTGACTCATCCCTCTCCTCGTAAGCAAATGTGGGAAGGACTGAGCCTGGGCTTGAGCGTGCTGCCCAAACATTCATTATGACGTTGTATCATTCAAGTTGTCAGGTGATATGATGGCGTACCGAGGTTCGCTTTGCGTTCGCTACCACATTTACCCTGAGCATTTGGGGAGGACCAGAACATTTGGCACTTGATGGTCTTTGACCCTCCTTTCTGCACTCTTCCTTGATCAGCACCTACAATGTCAGGCGAAGCTCAGCTTGAAGCGCTTCTTGAGATAATCAACACATCGGCGTGCCAAATCATCGCTGAATACAAGAAGGGTGGTAACGATATCCCTACCATCTACTTCAAGACATTTCATCCTTGCAACCGATACCGTCGCGCTAAGGAAGCAGTGAAACTACCCGAAGGTGCCTTCCAGCAACTTTCTGCATCATTGACACCACCGCAGTACGCAATCAACGACGTGCGTAGTGGGTTTGAAAGACGATGGCTGAGCTGCCTTTTGCATCATTATAGTATTATCTCGCTGCTCAATGGACATGTATGGATGTCGTCGTTCGTGCAAATTTCGCAGGTGCATTAGAGAAGTATCCAAATTGTCTGCTGGTTGATTTGGAGAACAGGAAACTTGCTCACATGCTCCGTCTCCTTGCGTCTAAGGGATGCTTCATTGCAGGTAAGGCAGGCGTCATGAAAAACTGACAAACTTATCACGTGCACAATCGTGACTTAGCGTGACAAGACAGAATTTAATATCAATCTTGAATGTAGCTCATAAGGGTACTGAAGTAACTTAAGGAAAATGATGAGATTGGGGGGTTCATTATTATCGTTACTTAAAACAAAAAGTGCATCTGTTGCTGCTGAACAGAGTTATTCCACGAATTGTGGATTCCATAGGCCCAATTCTGGTCCGACTGAAATCCAGCACATAGCCGAGGACGGCCAGCGTGCGGAGGAAGTGCTGCCACGCAGCGCTGATCCGTCGGCTCGGCAGGCAAAACAGGCGAGTCGTCCAGAGCATTATTTTCCATCTCCGCTACATGGTCGGCATCTTCTTCACTACTGGAAAGTGTGGGTGTCACATCATGTCATGCTCCACGTGATGTTCGTCAGTTTTTTCATGACGCCTGCCTTAGGAAGTTGATAGCTCAAGCGCTCACCCGCTATCCATGCGATCATCCAGATTATCACTCCAGATTATGCATGAAAAGAGGTCAATACGGTTTATGATGTCGGTTCCGGTGTTGGGATGATTTCTCAGCCTCTTGCTAAAGTGCACCCGGACCTGAAAATCACTCATCAGAGGGATATGAATGAGAGAGAAGTGCTAACATCGCTGCACAATAGGTATAGGCTGAAGAAGCACCCGAAGCGCTGCAAAATAGCTAGGTTGAATTCGCTACTCTCAACTAGCATTCGATCTTTCCGACACTGCCGTGCTCGAATTTAGGATGACACCCGCATGATGGGTGAAGCATGAAACCTACACACAACTTCTCCATCCTCGTGACGCTAATGTACATTTACGAACCTTTGTAGGGACTTCTCCCCGTCTCCCTCTCGCGAGGTATACATGAGGATTTACAATTATGGTACAGCTCTAAGTGATATCACGACAACGCACCACAATCGCATCCTAACAACTCCATCTAACTCGCTTTCCCAGGGTCTCTAACGGCTGGCTGACTCTGCTGCGCCGCATCATCGGAATGCTCAGTCGACGAGGCAGCTTGGGCGTGCTCGGGACACGCCTCGCTTCAGGCACAGAATGCACAGGGAGCGGTAGTGGTTGACCTGCGCCAGCGTTCTTGACGCGCGCCACTAGCAAGAGAGTCAGAGTGTCACTCTGGTCGATGGCGCGGGATCAGCGTCGAATCTCTCCTACTTGAAGTTGTTGCGTCTGGGTAATTTTACTTGCTCGTATCAGCACAGGACTTACTCAGGATGCACGACTTGGGAGAATCGGTAACATCAGGACGACGCAGAAGCCTAGGCATGGAAGAGACAATTTGTGGATTTGGCACCTCACCCACGAAATCGAGACACAGGCATCGAGGCAGTGGGTACTGGAGCTATTCTTGGATGTGGTGTTGTTCCGCAGTGTCTCATCGCTGACAATGAGAGAAGGATCATTTGCAAACCTCGACTTGTAGAGAAGAGTTGTAGTTGATGATGGCAGTCCCTCGTTAAGAGTACTGTCTTACTTCTCGGCCGAATCAAACCTGGGACCATTGACCAGGCTGGCGCGAACCTGTAAGCGCAGAATCTTCGGAACCAGTTCTTTGAAGCAGACCTAAGGACACTACCCAGCTTGCAGGACAGTATCTCAAGGCAAGGGTCCGTCGCGAATCTGGCCGTCCCAGGCCACGGGCTTTGGTGCAGTTTTCTACACGAAAAAGCATGCGTTGTTTCCTCTTCTCGTTCCCAGACATTAATTGTCCTCAGGGCCCGAAGGGTGAGGTCTGTGAGGAGTGACTAATGCATAGCCAAAAAAAAACGGGCTTCACTCACTGGCAGTTGGTCAGCCTCGTACAGAGCGTCTTGGTTTGTGGTGGATGACGCAAAATGGATGACTGTAATGTGTATCACGGGCACGAGTGTATTTTTCGCGTTGCAGTAATATTTTGGGGTTTGGAAACCCATAGCCTCGTGAAGCTCAAACTGGATTAGATCAAGATATAGTCTCAGCCTGAGGCAGTTCAGAGACCGTTACGGTTTTTTATTTTGGGTATAGCTCCGTTTGAAATTTGAACGCCCATTTAGGCATCTTGATTCCGTAACTAGTACCTTCTGCGCTCGAGTTTTTTTGAGAACTCTGATTGGAGGCCCAACAAGAGTCCGTTATTACATAAACGGTGACGTTCGGGCATTTTGACATTTTGCTGATTAGTAGCCCAGCAATGCTAAAACTCACGGCGATACAGTTCTCCTCAGCCTTCCTGGCTGCAAGACTCTTAATATACCTGATGATTATCCCTATCCCACCTCCGATCCCGCCACAGTTCGAGCACAAACAGAGAAGAAGGTTATGCTTCAGATTTGAAGGAATGTCAGTAGCGATTTTTCCCGACACTGTCGGCTAGGGTGATGAACGTTGCACTGTTGCACAGCAGATAACCTGTGTCCGTTTCGCCCGACTCATAATGTATACTCCATAGTTGTGTGCTTCGTGGCTGGAAAACTACAAGCAAACAAAAAAAAGAGTGTAACATTCGAACATTGCCCACGAGGTCGCCAAATTAACCGTCATCTCATTAGACTCATCTGATTATCAGACCTACTCGGGATCGAATATTGGGTATTTATGCTTCGACAATCTAAGACCTCCTTTTTGGCTTCTTGGTGCTTCCGTTCACAAGGAGTCGCAAAAATGTGCGCGGACGAGTCGGAGCTGCGTAAGGTGTATCTACTTTTAGAACATCACGATCCGTGGAGGTAAGTAAGTTCCGTTTACTGTAACATAAAATACCGGCCTGATAGGGCTCTATTGATACCAAGATCATGGTGCCCCATGTGATCCAAATGATGGTCTCTACGTCCAGGGAAATTCAAGTCACAACGATCAAAAAGATCACTGCATGTAAATGCTCCACCAGGTCACTGAAAATGCTCCAATAACTCCAGTTAGTCTGAAGCGCGGTCTCAGTATGATTCTACGCGAAGCACACAGGTATTTGGAACTATAAAACTGAGGATCACTGGGATAACATCGACTCAGTCAGCCCTCCCTTTCACACTCTTCCTTGATCAGTACTTGCAATGTCGGGTGAGGCTCAGCTTGAAGCGCTTCTCGAAATAATCAACACGTCGGCTCGCCAAGCCATCGCCGAATACAAGAAGGATGGAAACGAAGTCCCTACCATCCACTCTAAGACATCCCACCCTATGGATTTTGCAACCGATACCGTCGCGCTGAGGAATGCAGTGAAACTGCTCGAAGGTGCCTTCCAGCAACTTTCTGCATCATTGACACCACCGCAGCATATAATCAACAACGTGAGTAATAAATTTGAAAGACGGAGAAGATGGCTGAGCTGCCTTTTGCATCATTAAAGTATTCTCTCCCTACTGAATGGGCATGTATGGACGTCGTTGTTCATGCAAAGGTGGCAGATGCACTAGAGAAGTATCCAAACGGTCTTCACATCGACGAGCTTTCCAAGCTGGTTAATTTGGAGAAGGGGAAGCTTGCTCGCGTCCTCCGTCTCCTTGCGTCAAAGGGGTGCTTCATTGAAGGTAGGCATATAGCTCCTCCCTAGTACGCCCGTGTCTCGCGCCCCAATTTACATCCTATTCCAGTCGAACGGAGTACCTTTGCCAATAACCGTCTTTCGCTTGTTACACTCTCAAATTCCGACAGTGGTGCTTTCTCGAGAACAATGCTGGAGAATGCGTCCCAAGGTGCAATGGTGTTATTCGAAACGTTGACTGAACCAGAGTATGCAACCAGTGATCATCCGGAGAAGGCGCCCGTTATCTATGCACTCCGAAAGAAGGGCATCAAGGGTAATTACTTTGATGTGTTGAAGGAGAATGTAGGTTATTTTTCTTGGACAGTACCCCATCACTGAGTATGATATCCGTTTGCTGATCATGTTATATGTGGTATTTTCAGGCAGAAAAGAGAGAGGTCAGGATCCATCATTTTATAATCCAGTACCAGTGAATGTTCTGATATAATCGAACAGTTCTATCATCGCGCAATGACTGGTGCTAATAGTGCGATGGGATCCTTTTCCGTTTTGCACTGTAAGTCGATAGTTTACCCACTGTCCATGTGGTCATCAATACTATTACGCCAGATTATCCATGGAACGAGGTCAATACGGTTTGCGATGTCGGCTCTGGTGTTGGGGCGATTTCTCGACCTCTTACTAAAGCGTACCCGCACCTGAAAGTTACTTGTCAAGACTTGCCAGAGGTTATGCTTCGAGCAAAAGATGTGAGTATTTTTTATTCTCCTCGTATGTCGCAAATCGCCCCAATGAGGACTATGTAATGCGGTGCTAACCTTACTGCACCATAGGTCTGGGCCAAAGAGGCACCAGAGGCGCTGCAAAATAGTCAGGTTGATTTCGCTACCCTCAACTTCCTTGAAGAGAGTCCTATTCAGGGCCAAGATGTGTACTATGTATGTGTCGGTTCCCAGTCTGGACATCGGATAGAATTTGATTGCGCCATTTGTGTAGCTTCGTAGCATTATCCATGACTGGCCCGATATCGAGGCTGCAGTCATCCTGACGAACGTCAGAAAGGCCATGGCTCCTCATAGTCGGTTGCTGATTCGTAAGTCTTTATTCGACTCCTTGCTCCGTTGGACCTAGGACTTACCTCAAATTTCCTATGTACTCTGGAATAGATGGAACTTTGTTACCCTCTACCATTCGCGATCCCAACAGCAAAACGACGTCCGGGCTACACATCACTCCGGACCCATTATTACCCAACATCGCGAGCCGAGCGTATCGACAAGACATGGCGATGTTGTTTTTGCATAATGCTAGAGAGAGGACGTTCGAGGAATCGATTGCATTGGGGTGGGTCATTTGGCTCGCTTCTTCCTGCTTGATTTTCATGTTTCTTATGACGACGCTTTGCAGATCTTTGGTCGGCCTGAAGTTGGAGAAGGCATACGATCTTTCCGACACTGCAGTGCTAGATTTCAGGATTGCACCCGCCTGACGGGTGAAGCACATGCACGTTGAAGACCCGAGATGTACCAGATCTGAGATTTTAACTTTTCTTGTAAATTTTGTGTTGTAGTATATATTAGTATTGGTTATGAACCGTTTCGAAGCCCATCGAATGAACACGTGAAATTACTGCAATCGATTCCCGCACCGCGACCGCCACAAAAGCTATACATAAATTCCAGTCTCGCGTTGCTAACCCAGCCTGATGTATGTTTACATCCAGGCCTCAAATTGTAGAAACCTAGCCCCCCATTTCTCATGACGTATACATGAAACTTGCTAAGAATTACAACAATGGTACGGCTCTATGTGATGGCACGACAGCGCGGCATTATCAATTGCATCCCATGCAACTCCGGAACCAAAAAGTCTGAGGGTGGTACAAGGTCGCCCGCCAAACTCTATCTAACTCGCTATCTCCACGTCTCTAACGGCTGGTTGACTCTGCTTGCGCCGCAGCATCGGAATGCTCAGTCGACGAGGCAACTTGGGCATGCTCGGGACACGCCTCGCTTCAGGCACGGAATCCACAGGAAGCGGTTGTGGTTGCCGGTGACCTGCGCGAGGATCATGCGCCAGCGTTCTCGATGACGCACTACTAGCAAGAGAGTTGGAGAGCGTCACTCTGCGTTGACGGCGTGGGATCGGCGTCGAATCTGCCCTAGTACTCGAAGTTGCTGCGTCTGGGAAACTTTGCTTGCTTGTATTAGCACGGGACTTGAGGATACCCAACTTGGGAGAATCGGTAACGTCAGGACGACGCAGAAACCCAGACGTGGAAGAGACGGTCTGTGAAGCTGGCACCTCACTCACAAAACCGAGACTCGGGCGTCGAGGGATGACTGGTCGCCCCGTTGTGGCACCTACGCTGACCTCGTTGCGCCCAACGGTCGGCAAGCTAGGTAAATGTTTGACAC
The DNA here is from genome assembly GCA_038089755.1 of Leccinellum rugosiceps. Classification (NCBI taxonomy): domain Eukaryota; kingdom Fungi; phylum Basidiomycota; class Agaricomycetes; order Boletales; family Boletaceae; genus Leccinellum; species Leccinellum rugosiceps. Next base: position 9,597 of record JBBPLL010000277.1, on the reverse strand, counting down.
CCTTCCGTGCGGTATCTCCTCGCAATGTCGGCGGTGGAGCAAGTTCCGTCAGCGTTGTGCTTGGAGGCAGCGTCGGCAAGGGCTCAGCGATGTCGGGGACACTTGGTCTGCGACCAAACGTAGCGAAAGACAGTTTGCGAGTGATACTTGCGACACTTGGCCGACGGGCCTGAGACGCACGCGGACTATCTTCTGAAGCGAGTAGGGCAGGAGAATCGGTGCTCGGCCAGTTTTGATGAACTGGTGAGATGCGAGGACTTGGAGTAGATGGGCTGTCGCTCAATTTAAGCGTACCGCGTCGCTTCCGCCCAGTAACGCGATGCTCTGATACCTCGCCATTTAGCTCGTGAACCGCGGTAGTGCTATTACTGGTGGAGCTCGGCGGTGTCTTCTTCCACCACACACGTCCATGGGACGACGAAGCAGGGACCACACTCTGGGCATCGCTGTTGTCCCGTAGGGGAGCACCTCCTGCCGAGTTTTGTCCTTCCCTCTGTTTCTCCGCCTTCTGCATGACTACGCTACGCACACCTAATCCTTTGGATTTGAACCACTTCCTGGGTGCGCCACCTCGAGATCTTGCACTTTGGAGCTCTTCGTCTTTTGGCAACATCACGCGGGACCCAAAGGTGGGTGTGCCACAGCGAGACGTCGAACGCTCAAGGATAGGAGAAGGCAATAGAGACACTGGTCGTGGCGGCAACCGCTTATGACGAGATGGATCCACCTGAAGGTGACGCATAGGCTCATCGGAGGGGATATCGACCATAGTAGAAAGTTCAGAAGACAGGATAACAGCGTTGTATATTTCCTGAGCATCTTCGGGCAGCGCGATTGGCTCGCAGACAAGATATGCGAATAACAAGCCTTCAGGACGGGTCATACGCGTGATGCGCCAGCCCGCGGAAAGAGTCAATGCACAGAACTCGCGAAGTGTACGCTCTTTTCCATTGAGGGAGATATGCATCTAGAAATAATTTCAAGTGTCGGCAATAGGAGAATGTGTCGTGCCGCTTACAGTAAGATCCATCCAATATGCATTCGCGCTTGCTTTTCCCAAGTTGGATAGGAGGGGAGGAGCTACGAGCGTGCGCTCGGCACCTTCAATGTTTGCGAGTACTGAACTAAGGGTCCACCGTTCCGAACTACTTCCTTTCCTTGCCTTGGCGTTCGCATGATCAAGGTCCTCATCCACACACGCCAGAGGGAGGACGTGTTCAGCAATGACTAGTCGTGTCTTAGGGTTGGATGCAACCCGGAGGTTGATCAGGATGCGTCGTGCAGCCTCGTCTGGCCAATCGTGGAGGACAACACGCAAAAGGTAGACGGAAGGGTGCCTAGTTATATGAGGGGGTTCGAGAGGTGACTGTGGTTCGAAGAAATCCTGATCTGTGTCGAATGATGGCGACATTAGTATAACAAACTTCCAAGAATGCATGTTCGCACTTTTGAATATGACTTGGCCACTCTCGAGCATCTCAGGACACTTGGAATTCCATGCTTCGATACCGAGGGCAGTAACCACAGGTCTATCCTGCACAACGAAGCGGATATCGGAGCCATTCTTGGATGTGGTGTTGTTCCGTGTCTCATCGCTAGCAATGAGAGAAGGATCGCTTGGAAACCTCGACTTGTGGCGAAGAGCTGTAGCTGATGTGGATGGTAGTCCCTCATTAAGAGCACCGTCTTGCTTCTTCGCCGAATCAAACCTAGGATCGTTGAGGGCGCGAACGAGAACCATTGTGGTGCTACCTATCCCGCCGCCGATGTCGACTATTGTAGAACCTTTAGGAAGGGAGTACCAGTCGAATCCTGGTGCTGAGGTCAATTAATGCATCGATGACGTACAGAATGACATACCACTCAAGATCGCCTTAGGCGCCTCCCAGGCAATCGATCCCTTCATCGCGTTTGAGAAACGTTGAAGTCTATGCGATTTTCGTGGCACACAGCTAGTCCCATTACTAGGTGTCTCCAATTGCACGTCATCACGCACAATGTTTATTATCGGTGTCGGGATATTTTGGGTACGTATAGAAGCACCTTGACCGGTTCCTCGAAGCGGATCCTCGCCTCCGTTTTCCAGCCATTCGAAGTACGGCGCCTGAGTGCGGAAGGCCAAATTGAATGCGAGAAGCTTCTCTTGTTTAGCCCCATTTCCAGAACACACACGTTCCCCCAATTGTGGTGATGGTTCGAGCGGAATCGAGGAAGGTGGAGGTTCAGAGGGCTTGGTGGCAGGCGACTGGCAAGGCAAAGGCACACCCGCAGGAAGAGACGACAACCTTGCGTTTTCAAGTGAATATGTAGGTGGAAGCAAGCGGGAGGGGGTGGGAGTATCCTTAGGAACGTCCTCATCTTGTGGATATATAATGTGTGTAAGGATGCTTGAGGAACGCGTGGTAGAAGGACAAGTGACTGGGTCATTCACGGCATAACCAGTCGCGGATGGGATAGTCGTTGTCATAGATAACGTCGTATCTGCAGGAAAAGACGGATTGGAAGTGGAACTCAACGTTGGGAGCTGAACACCAGTGAACGCTTCTGTGAGATAAGCAGCAGCCTTGAAGAGTTCGTCAGTGCTGATGGCCAGAAACGATATTGTCAACGTTTGGTCGTAAGAACCAGAATCAATGAAGTGCAGACATGCTACCAAACTTCTCTCGGGGACTTACGCTAACGCAACGAATGCGGGTGTTCCACCAGTATCATCGTATTTAGCATCTGGACTGGGTTGAGTTAGCCTCCAAACAAACAAGTGCCCCGAAGAATGGGGACACTGACTCTGAGAATACGTCCTGGACACTTTTTCCGCTATCCAGAAGGCTGGCAAGTCTGTTGAGCGCAAAAGTATCTGGAGCTGTTTCTCTGAAGATATGATGAGTCGAGAGCAGTCGAAGGGCATGCGCTGCCAAATCATTTGTCAGGATTGGCAGAGATGGATCAAAGAAGATTTGGTGAAAACTCACTTAGGTCGTTGGAATCGATATAATCGGCGCCCGCATAGGAGCAAATCACTCTGGTGATCTCCGCAACATGCAAGCCTTCTGTGAGACGGGATAATGGATTCCCCCAAAACAGTCAGAATCCATAGCGTCAAGACGAAATAAGTAGTTGGGTGCAGGGAAAAAGAAGACATACCGATGCCTGCATGTACGCGGGAACAGAACTTGAAATCCGATCCAGGTGGAGTTGACGGCACGTTTTTAAACGTGTCCAAAGCTGGTCCACTCGCTTCAACGTTCGAGTCTAACTTGGTACCAGAACAGTCCCCAGCGACGAGAGAACATTGTCTGGTCTCTTCAGCTTCTCGAAGGATTTCCGTGACATGAAGGTGTTCAATAAGGCGCATACACGCGGGGAGGTTGTACTAATCACAATGAAAAATACGATTTGAGGTATGCATATATGCACCCAAAATCAACCACGTCAGTACGAAAGAGGCGCACACATATAATGGCACGCACACTCATTATTGCATCACAAAGGGACAGAAATGGCTTGTGAACGATGTTCGACAGTTGTCCACACGCAGCAACGATTCTTGTGGCTGCTGCGACTGCGTCTGGATGAAGGGCGAGGAGCTCGCTGGGCGAATCGGAGACAAAGGGCAGGTCTGGGGAAGGATAATCTACAATTGGGATACCGGAATCGGTGTGTGGGGAAGAAGGAAATGTGGCGGAGAGGGGCGTTGGAGGAACGGAGGAAGGGGGGGTTGCGGGAAAGGGAGACATAGCGGGGGAAAAAACTGGGGAACTCGGGTATACAGGTGAGGAAGTTTGAGAGGTGGGAGAGGCGGGGGGGTCTTGGAAGCCATTTTGCGAAAAGACACGCTGAATGTCATCCAAGGCGTCGGCAATGACGAGATGGAGGGCTCTGAGGGTCGCAAAGGTCGACGCCGAGGACGCCATAGTCGGCGTGTGACGACAAGGAGGGGGGAAGAAGCGACGTGACGATCAGAGTGGAGCAGCCTTTAAAGAGATCGGGCGATGCGTCCCTCACGTCATGCGGCAGCACTGACCCTCGAAATAGTCACATGGTCTTCCGGATCGTAGAAAGGAGATCCATATAAGTGTCGGAACCTTTCCGATCCGGAGAAGAAGTGACGATTGTGAGGAAGAACGGTAGCCAGACGATGCAGAGAGTCATGATGTCACCACTTCGCAAAGGAAACGAATTGCGGCTGGTCTCTACCACACGACCAACGACACCAACAGACGACGCTGGTAAGTATTGCTTGCGTGAAGCTGGAGGACGTGCGTCCGGATACGGCTATATGCACAGATGGCACGATTTACTTGAGCGCGACATGAGAAGCCACCAAAGAAGACGACGATCCTGACATGACAGTGAACGAATCGCGGTCGAACGCACATGACGTGCGGCAAAGTTGCTCGGTAGATCCCGACTCCCGAGGCGTTCAGCAGACTCTGGATGTGTTCTCGCAAGCTTTCATAAATATTATGCTCCGTAAGCTGGATATCCATTCTGGCTGCTAGCACGTCTGAGGGATGACCTCGGAGTACGTGACCTCACACACAACTTGAAGTTGTGATCGATCGAGTTTCGAGGTCACGTGTAGCGAAAGTCACATCACGGCTCATTTGCTGCTAGTCGAGTACTTACAACGATGCCAACTACTCAAAAGAAAAGACCTGCACCAACTCAACAAGGCGACACAAAATCTAAGAAAGCACGTGTCTCGAGGCAGGCGACATCCAAGAACAGCGATGAAATCGTCAAGAAGCGGAGACAGCCCGTGACACTCCCCATTGAGGAGTTGAGGGAAGAGTCTGATGAAGAGTTTAGCGCCGTGGACAGCGGGGAGGACCTGGAAGAGAGTCCGATGAAGGATGAATTCGATGTCGACTTGGAGTCGTCAAACACTACAAACGGTCCGCTCCTCGGTGCTCTTCCACCATCCTTCTTCCCCTTCTAATTCGTAGCATGTACTAGTCGCCAAGGAGTCGCACAGAGCACAGCGCGTACTACAAGAACAGCGAAAAGCCGCAAAACCCCATTCTCAACTAATCGCCAATGCAAAGCGCGTCTGGTCCCTCGCCCGTCAGAAAAATATCCCCTCGTCAGAACGTCAAAAACATGTCCGAGATCTAATGGTCATCGTAACGGGAAAAATAAAGGACATTGTGCTCAAGCACGACGCCAGCAGGATTATACAGACAATCGTCAAATATGGCGGTTCAGCAGAAAGAAACCAGGTCGCTAGTGAGCTCAAGGGACATTACAGGGAACTGGCTCAGAGCAGGTACTCCAAAGTGAGTAAACTCTCCAAGTGTCATCTCGCCTGAATCTCGAACCTGCCCCAGTTCCTGGTCACCAAACTTGTTAGGTTATGTCCTACGCACCGCGTCCCAATCCTGCTCGAGTTTCAGTCACATGTTCTCAAACTTTTGTTACATCGAGAAGCTTCAAGTGTTCTTGCCGACGCATTCGAGCTGTACGCAAACGCTTATGAGCGCTCCATTCTTCTGCGAGACTTTTACGGAAAAGAGGCTGCACTGTTTTACACTGGTCGAGGAATGGCTCAAGATATCGAAACCGCAAAAAAGGGACTCCGCGGCCTCCTTGACGGTGTCGAGGACGATAGGCGCAGACGATTGCTCGCTTCTTTGAAGGAAAGTCTAACAGCGATGTAAGCGTAGTCGTCTTCGTGCCGTTGCCCGGACTGAACTCGATACAGATTTAATAATCCCGACAAAGGAGCTATCACGCATGCCATTGTCCATCGCGCACTATGGGAGCTTCTAGCTGCTGTTGAGGGCTGTGCAAAAACCTCGGAACAGGAGAAAATACGCAGAGATATCTTCGAAAGGTTGGTAATTGAGCCGCTATGCACAGTTCAATCTAACTATCCTTTAAGTTGCCAAGATGTTCTAGCTGAAATGGTGCACACCAAGGATGGAAGTAGGGTCGTCCGTGAATTCATTGCACACGGCACAGCAAAGGTCATTCCCTCATTTATATGGTTTTGCACGTCGAACATATCTCTTTCTAGGACCGGAAGCACATAATAAAAGTGATCAAGCCTCACGTTGAACGGATGTGTACTGACGACGAAGCCCAATTGGTAATATTTACGGCACTCGACACCATCGAGTAAGGGTTCATTTGACCGTTATTCTCCCCTGGTTGACACGTTGCATTAGCGACACGAAACTCACAACAAAATCTCTCGTCGCTGAGATAACATCTCATGCTTCTTCACTTGCCTCGAGTCCCCAAGGCAGACGCTCCCTTTTCCATCTCATAGTACCCCGGTCACGCAGACACTTCACGCCCGCGCAAATCGCCGTGATAGCGGAAACAGACGGCACGCGCGCCATGACAAGTAAAAAAGACAACACAGTCAGGGAGAACGAGATTCGAAAAGCCGCCAGCGATGAGCTTCTCCAGTTTGTGGCAGAGAAGGGAGCGGAGACGGCAAGAGATACCGGCGGAAGCTTACTTGTGCTGGAGGTCATGTTGTACGCCGAAGGAGGCAAGTCCTTTTTCTTTCTTTCCTGCATCGTCAATGTGGGAATCCTGAAACCTTGACAGACAAGTCATCTGCGATGACGACCCTCGCCAAAGCACTTGCATCTCCATACCCATCGGAAGATCCTGCACGACCGCATCCGATCGATCTCCCTCACACCTCTCGCATGTACAAAAGTCTACTTCAGGGCGGACATTTTTCTCATTCGGATCAATCTGTTGTACGTTCATCTGCATTCTCACCATCCGAATTTGCATCGGTATTTCTATCGGCCGTCGGGAGCGATACCACCATCGCGATCGCTCAGGGAAATGGCGCGTTTGTAGCTGCTGGACTGGTGGAGCGGATATGTGAAGAGGGGACTGACGAACAGAAAACGAAAGTTAGAAGTTGGTTCAACGACTCGTTCGTGGCCCGGCTGAAGGACAGCGAGGCGAAGGGTAAAAACGTCTTGATAGAAAAGATTGGCGCTTTGTTGTAAGCTTTGCATTGAAAACGTCCTGTATCAAAAAGCCTTGCTACAACACAAGGTGTTCCCCCTGCTGGACATGTCAGCCATCTTGAAGATTGGAAGCATTCGCCATGATAAAAAGCTGCGAGCTAAGTGTATACACCAGACAATCGTTCGAGTTTCGACGAGCTGTTGGCGGGCTCACGAGGAGCCTCCAATGCTGGAGCTTCCTCCGAATAATCGTAAGCCTCAGACTGCTTCTCGCTGGGTAGCTCTCTTTGCTCGTGAACCACCAAAATTCACCGTGCCAGGTTAATTCCCGATCACCTCACCCGTCCGAAGGTCGGAAAAACATAACATACTGGTCATTCCGCGAGAGATCGTGCGAAGGACTCGCAGACGCCATGTAAGATCCTGCTTGTGATGAGATCGAGATGGGATCGAAGTGGCGTACGATATATATCGGCGTTCGTCGGAAACGGGATACTCTCAGGCGATTCGATCCGAGACCGTTGCACACGGAGATTGAGACGTCGAACAGCTGGCTTGCGTGAGGGAACGCGTAGTTTCCGGGAATACTCGATTCTCAGTCTCCGGCGGGATCCAGGCTGCCATGACCGTTGGATCAGGAGTGGGACTCGTAGACCCGGCGCACCCTCGAATGGTGGCCTATCACGAGATCGAGATGGGCCATTCTCGATTGGGAGATACAAATACACCAGCATCCGCCTGGGGAAAGGAAACCTGTTGTCATCGACTCCACCTCCAAGTCGCAGGCGGGGTGCTAATATCGGGGTCAAAGAATCGTGGTGGAGGCTGCCATGTGACTTCCGGCAAGTTCGACGTCCACTGTATCACAGGAAGATCAGAAAGTTGGTGCAGTGAGTCCAAGTTGCTATGCACCTCGCCCATTCTATGACGAGAAACACGCATTGCCGCACGGCGTGGCAGTTGCAAAACGCAACCATCACACTTTGTGCGACAAGCCATCGACTACGTGATAAGCGAAATCAAATCAAATCTCTAAGTACCAGGCGCAACCTGAATCATAAGCAAACCAGAAGAGAGAAATATTTCCCTTGTTCAATTCACTGTTTCCAGCTGCTCCAACTTTGTCACAGGCAGATTCTTATTCTTTGGAAAATGATACCTTCCCCGTCCGAATTTATTGATGATTTCCCGAATTTTGTCTATCTGATGCACCAATGCACCAAACTCCATCAGTCATAGCATCCCAAACATAGTATGAAGCCTCTCCACAGGAAGACGTGCCTGCAAGATGCAAAGAATATTACCATGGGGCTGAACATTGTCGAGACTGTTGTCGGTTTTTAGCTTGTCCGAGTCCTTGATCGAATCACTTCCATCCCAGTAGTTACTGCTTCTCATATATTTTTCGTCATCCATCCAATCGAAAGGGGGATCAGGCAATGTCGCCCAAGATAGGAGGGGGGCCTTGGGGGGCCTGTCATTTGTGGTCAGACCATAAATTACAAAAGCTCTGGAATGCACCAATGCAGCAGCACCTTTGACCCGAAGGGGGAGCAACCATGAGAAAGGGCTCAGACAAAGGGATGCAGTGAGCCCATAACGACCAACCAAAAAGGAACACTTTCCGAAACGTCTCTGCAAGCAATTTGAGAGTGGGACACCAAAGAAAGTCTTAATATGGAGCACTTCTGAGGGGAGCTTGAGGTATTTGCAGAGGTGATTAGGATAGACCGGGTTGGAACCAGACAGAGTTACTTAGTTACTAGCTGGGCTCAAGCATGACTCTGAGACCTTCTGAAACTGCTCTGACAGTATCAATAAGTGTGGCTAAGAATGGCCAAGTCACTCCAAGCGAGCATGTCATTATTAGTATTGCGATCTACCATTCTACGTTAAGCCAATCCGCTGTAAAGTACTAGTAGTAACTGGAAAGTAGTAGGCCAGCGTGTTGTCGTCGTCGTTCAAGTTGTCCTGTCCTGTTCCCCCGTTCCCGTCATCGTGTTGTGGTGTGCTGTTGTGTCAGTTGATGCGTTGTCTCAGTCGATGCGTTGTCGTGCCACCTTGCAGTGTCATCGTCGTCATCATCCCTTCCCATTCCTGTCATCGCGTCATGGTGCGCCATTGTGTCAGTCGACGCGTCGTCGTGCCACGTCACGGTGTCGTCGTCATCGGATCCAAGTTATGGTGGTGGTGGCATGCATCAGTTGGCGCGTCGCTGTTCGTGGCGGTGGTGGTGGCTCCATTCAATGCTGACGTCGCGTCATGGCATGTGGTTCAAGCATCAGTCGACGTGTCATATGCATCAGTCGACGTGTCATCATGACACGTTGCATTGTTCATCGTGGTGGTTCGATGAGTGAACGTTAAGGCGAAAGAAGGTTGGCCCTAAGTAGGTCCAGTGTGAATAAGTCCATTTCAAGATGAGGGATCTACTTGTAAGTTCGAATAAGTTTGATTTAAGCGTGGGTAAGGAACATTTTGGCAGGTCACCGAAAATGCTCCAATAACTCCAGTTAGTCTGAAGCGCGGTCCCAGTATGATTCTACGCGAAGCACACAGGTATTTGGAACTATAAAACTGAGGATCACTGGGATAACATCGACTCAGTCAGCCCTCCCTTTCACACTCTTCCTTGATCAGTACTTGCAATGTCGGGTGA
>JBBPLL010000276.1:13824-37681 GCA_038089755.1 Leccinellum rugosiceps | reverse complement strand
ATTTTTCAATATAATACTCACAAACTATTATTAATGAAGCAAATCAAAAAAATAAATTGAAAATTTATTATGCACTCTAGTATATTTCACAATGCACAACTCACATCCTGTCATTTGCAGAGCAAAATGAAGAATTAATAGACATGGCATCATTAGCATTATCACTCTCTAGTGCATTCCACAATATACAACTCACATTCTATCATTTTACAAAGCATAATCATGAATAAATGGACATGGAATATATTTTACCATCATTACTTTCTAGCATATTCTATAATGCACAACTTACATACTGCCATTTCCAGAGTAGAGTGGAAAATGAATGATTATGCCAGGCATCATTGATGTTGACATTATCTGGCACATTCCAAAATGTATAACTTACATTCTGCCATTTGCAAAGCATAATGCAGAATGAGTTGACATGGTATCATTAGCATCACTACCCACTGGCATATGTATTTCATAATGGATAACCCACATTCTGTTATTTGTAGAGAAAAATGGATAAAATGAAGAATATAACATGACATCATTATCATCATCATTCTTGCATATTTCATAATGTATAACTCACAATCTATCATTTTCAATTCAGCATAAAGAATGGATAGACATAGGATAGTCACACTATGGCACATTTCAAAATGCCAAACTTACTTCCTATTAATCCCAGTGTCAAATGAACCACAAGTAATATGTCATCATTACCATTATCACTCTCTTCCAGAAAAATGCATAACTCACTGACTGTCATTTGCAGACCAGAATGGAGAATGAAAGATATAGCATCATTTCTATCAGCACACACTCTCTGCAGTGAACAACTCACTGCCTATTATCATGTCCAGAACAAAATGAAGAATAAATCAATGTGGCATTTTCAACATCACCACTCTCTACCACTTGAAAAAAATGTACAACTCACATCCTGTCATTTCCAAAGCCAAATGAAGAATAAATAAACATGGCATCATCACCACTGTTATCACTTTGTGATATATCCCACAGTGCACATAACTCACAAACTGTCATTTCCAGAGCAAATAGAGAATAAATGAATATGGTATCATTAGCATCACCACTCTCTGGTATATTTCACAATATACAACTTACATTCTGTCATTTCCAGAGTAGCATAGAGAATGAATGGACATGGCATCATTAATATCACAACTCTATGACACATTCCACAATGCAAAACTCACTGCCTATTGTTTTAAAAGTAGAATGGAGAATCAGTGGATGTCTCATCATTAATATCATCTTTCTCTGGCACATTTCACACTCACATTCTGTTATTCCAAAAATAGAACAGAGAATAAATGGACATGCCAAGTATCATTAGCATCACCACTTTATAGTACATTCCAAAATGCATAACTCACATTCTATCATTTCCCAAGTAGAATGGATATGACATTGTCAATATTACTGCTTACTAGCACATTGTAGAATGCACAGCTTACTGCCTATGATTTCCAGAGCCAAATGGAAAATATGTGAACATGGCATAATTTACTAGCATCACCAATTTCTGGATAAATAACACAATGCATGACTCACATCCTATCATTTCCAATGCAGAATGGAAGATAAATGAACATAGCATGATCTATCAAGATTACCACTCTCTGGTACCTCCCACAAAGCATAACTCACATTCTGTCATTTTTAATTAACAATGTTAGCCTTATTACCATGACCACTCTCTGATATATTTAATGCACAACTCACATTCTATTATTTCCAAAGCAGGATGGAAAATGAATGGATATGGTAGTTACTGTCACCACTGCTCTCTGCTACATTTCACAATGCATAACTCACAAACTGACATTTGCAGAGTGGAATGAGAAGTGAGCATTGTCATTCTTTCATATGTGTTTCAATGTACAACTTACTCCCTGCAATTGTGGGAGAAAAATAGAAATTAATAAACATGGCATCATTAGCAATACAACTCTCTAGCATATCAGATGATGCACAACTCACTGTCTGTAAAATTTTCAGCACAGAATGGAGAACAAATAAACATGCAATGACATCAACAATCACCATACTCTCTTGCATATTCCACAATGGACCACTCACATTCTGTCATTTCCAGAGTATAATGTAGAATAAGTGACCATCATCATCATCATCATCACTTTTCTCTGGCACATTCCATAATGCACAACTCACATACTATTATGTTGGGAGAAAAATGGAGAATGAGTAGATGTGTCATCATCACTCTCTGGCACATTCTATAATGCATGGCTCACATTCTGTCATTTCCAGAACAATATAAAGAATGAATGGACATTTGTAGATCATCAATATCATCACTTTCTAGCACATTTCATAATGCACAACTTACATACTATCATTTTCACAGTAGAATGAATGAACATGACATCATCAACATCACCTCTCTGGCACATTACACAATGCTCAACTCACTGTCTATCATTTCCAGAGTGAAATGGAGAATAAATGTATATGGTAACATCAGCATCACCACTCTTTGATACATCCCATGATATACCACTCACATACTACCATTTCCAGAACAAAATGGAAAATATATGAACATGCATTATCACCATATAGCACATTCTACAATATACAACTCACTTTCTGTGGTTTACAGAGCAAAATGAACAATAAATGATATGGCATCTTTACCATCACTACTTTCTGACATATTCTACAATGCATAACTCACATACTGTCATTTCCAGGGCATATGGAGATTGAATGAATAATCATCACCATCACCTCTCTTAGGCATATTCCACAATGCACAACTCACATCCTATCATTTCCAGAGCAGAATATAGAATGAATGAACAAGGCACCATCAGCATCACTACTACTCTCCAGCAAATTCCATAATATATAACTCACAAACTATCATTTCCAATGCAAGATAGAGAATGAATGGACATGGCATCATTAGCACCACCACTCTCTTGTAAATTCCTCAATATCCAACTTACATTCTATCATTTTCAATGCAGAATGGAGAATGAATGTATATGGCATCATTAGCATCACCACTCTTTGGCATATTCTGTGATGTTCAACTCACTGTCTGTCATTTCCAGGATGAATGAATATATTATCAATATCACCACTCTCTTGCACATTCCACAATGCAAAACTCACATCCTGTTATTTTCAGAGCAGAATGGAGAGTGAATAGACAATGTTGAGACCATCAACATCACTGCTCTGACATATTCCATAATAGACTACTGACATACTGACATTTCCAGAATAGGAAATGAATGAATATCACATCATTAGCACATTGCCATTCTCTGGCACATTCTACACTGCACAACTCACATACTATTATTTGCATAGCAAAGTGAAGTGATATAAGCCAAATCAATTTTTACATATGCACTACAAAAACAACTCACTTGCTATAATTCCCTCAGTGGAATGGAAATAATTACTACATATCCAATATTAGCTAAATCATCTGAAAGCCACTCACCCAAAAATGTGGAAACCACCTTGCCAGTTTTTTTGAATCTATAATATCCATTTGATGCACAAGATGTATGGAATTTTGCAGCTTGTATATAACAGGCATGACACTGTTTTACATTACAGCATAAGCCTTTGAAGAATATAAACTCCAGTACATACATACTTTTTTTGAACTGCATATCTGATACACAGTGCCATGCTTGTTTCTTGGGCAGTAACAAATAGCATTTGCAAAGCCTCCTCATTCAGAGCTCCTGCTGTATTTTCCACCAACATGTTACATCCCTCATTTGAGTTGTGCATCCCTTGAATGCATATAAATTCCATGAATCATTTATCAGCACTTGAAAACAGAACATACCTCCAATTCGAACCCTATATTTTGGTGCATGGTTCATTTGAGAGAGACGACCCCATATATTAGCATTGTCAAAAATTCCATCTATGAGCCCATGAGCCTTTGCCACCTTCTCCTCTCGTAGTAGCTTTTGATCATTGCTGCACACTTTCCCCATGGCTATAGCCAGTAATGCATCAAACTTAGTGAACAGCACAATAACAGGCACTGGACAAGCTGTCACTGAGCTTGAAAAAACCTTGCCAAAGATGAACTCGCCATTTCCCGTATCACATTCGTTAAAAAACATCTCCTCAGAGCGTTGAATTGCCCGATCTAATTTATCCATTAGGATACAGTACCTACATGGCGTAACAACTAGTCAATGACCATTTTCGTGACACACTGTTCAAGCTGTTACCAGATAGCATGAATCCGTTTCTTGAGATATGTCGTGTTTGCATGGTCAGCAATGAACTCCTTCAGTCGTTGGAATTCATCTACAGAACCAGCTTCGAAGCCCCGCGAGTCATGGAAGACAAACTTGTCATTGCTCCGGAAAATCAATTCGTTCTCGATGTCGTGCAATCCGCGCTAGCATCCATTGGTCAAGATGTGCCTCAGTCAGTGTCCAGTATGTAGTAGTTACTTAGTAGTGATACTCACCCCCCTGGATCCTTCGACCCCGGTCAGATTGATCTAGTCGCACGGTTTTATAAACCAGTCATCCACATGTATCGAACTAGATACACACCATGTTGCCTGTTCCATCATAGATCTCCGGGTTTTCAGTAGTGTTACAGATCGCGCGGAGAATAGTCGTCTTGCCAGCGTTCGCCCGCCCAACGATAAGGATCCTGAAGCGACCAAATTTCTCTTGGATGTTCTCAAAACCGCCCGTTTCGTTTGTCTCCATATCTGGATTCCAAGTGTGAGCGTAAAGTTGTTGACGAAGCTCTGGAATGTAGAGTTGAAGCAGCAGTCACCGTGAGGGCGAGGAAGAAGCGTACATCAATCGATCCCATGGCATCTATTCCCGACATCCGCTTCCGGGTTCAGGAAGGTCCAGCCCGCACCGAGTTCAAAGACACGTTCGTCACGACGTCCATACACTGTTTTGGGTTTCATCCACGTGCAAGTTTTGGCTGTTCCTATTTCAGAGTTTGGCGAGCGGACCGAGATCTAGATAGTATCGACGGACCATGGCTTACCTCGCACATCATAGAGTTTCGAGACGGTCTTAGATTCGCTAGTTCTCAACAGCACACTTTCCTAGTAATGTGTTTAATTGGATTCCTTGTGGCGAAAAAAATGCACCGTCGGGCACAACCGGATTTTCAGAAACCAGCAACTTCATGATGTAATCCACTCGCTGGCGAACCTTCAACACGTTGCAGATTGGTCGGTGGATATTATCAATCTAGATTTACTGTACCGACTACAAATCATCGCCTGGGGTGTGATGATAATAATACAGCACTAGTATTTAGCAGTCTGTCAGTGGCCCTTCGTAGTGTGATTGTCACCAAGCAGTATGTTCAAGTTTCCATACCTCAAGCATGTCAGCAGTCCCAAGTTTTGAATTAGAGTGTGAAATGATAAGAGGCGATGTGATCTGTCGACCGCCCAGTGTCACAGTAACACCAAGATCACATGCCCCCCGCTTGCCCCAGCCCTTCCCCAGCTGCCGCACCACCGCCCTCCTCCCCTCCCTCTCCCCGTCGATGATCCGCCACCCTCATCCTTAGCACCCCCAACGTACCCACACTCGATTGGAATCACATTCCACATCACCCGTTCCCACCCGGCAACAGTCCACTCCTCAACCCAGTTACAACCTGTCCGTAGGCTGCGGACCCAATGAAACGCTGAACACCGCAAACCGACTCGGGTGCCAGGTGCGGGTTGTCAGGTGCATCGGGATCGGCGTGTGTAGCGTCGTAGTGGCGGGGCCGTCGAGAAGCGCGACGAGGGTGTCGTGGAGAGGTCGAAGGGGTGGGAGTTGGATGCAACGCGTCAATGATGAGGAACCGTACTGTCCGGGTCTGTAGCAAAGTCGTCAGAAATTCGTGAAGTAGTACGATCTACGTGATCTGCACCTTTTCCACTTCAACACGCACGTACTCCTCCTGTCCATGAAGGACCTTGCTGCCCATCGCTCGTTCTCCATGGGAGCCAGCTCGATACTACCAATGTCCGAGAATTGGTCCCTAGCGAGTATTCTACAAATCTAGTAAGAAACACCGAATAGGTCAGCACCAGGTTACTCACCACCTAAACACATCCTGTCTATATTTTCTACCAACGTCATATCGATGACCCGACTCTCCTACATCATCCAGTCAGCTACCCCCTCCAAACACATCAAGGAGACACTCACCACCCGGCGCAACACCACATTCCCTCACGTGGGGCCGCACACTTGAGCAATGTCATCACCACCGTCTCCCCGTCCACACATCCCATTGTTCATCCCAATACCGCAAGGTTGGCAAGCGCCAGCGGGAGTCAAAGAGGTCGCTGATACACATGTACTGGCACAACACGAACACACTCAACATTGGGATCAACGACGTCCTCAGAGTCTCACCTGTGTTGAGACTCTTCCGGGCCTAGTGTTCATGGCGGTGGTGGCGGTCGCGTTTGCGACTGGATTGTCGCGCTCGACTGACGTCAAACGTCTCATCGCCTGGTGGCCCGCTGCTCGTCAACACCAACGTCTCCACCATCGGCGCTCCCGGGACCGTCCCAAATGAGATGCCCTGGATCAATCCTGCTGATGAGTCTCATTATCGAGTGTTATCAATTGCACTGTCAAGGCCAGCAAGTGATAAGACGCACCTGTCTCGTTCACCTCCATCGGTTGCAACAACACCGTCGACGGTCACGTCTAGCGCCCAACAGGTATGTATGCTTCATCCAGTATTGTTTGCCTGGTCGCGGTGTGAAAACGATACCGAGAGTTGGTTATCTGTGGATGACAGAACATAACTCTGAACATCCAAATTCAGTTTCTTTTTCACCAGATGCAGATCACATCGCACCTTGAAAGCCTCAATAGATCGTCTTGCAAAGTCCCCGGCTCGTCGATTTCGCCTGTCTCCGTAGCATAATAATTAGGATCCGACAACAAAAAAAAAGGAAATGTACATGTACCGATCATCTCTATCGACAACTGCACCGTCAGCTCCACGTCACCCAGTTTCTGCACACATGCATACCGAGCGGGAAAGAGTGGACGAAGCATTGCATTGCATTTTCTCGCCGGTACGTCTTAGCAGTCCATTCGAAAAATCTGTGGTCCGTCCCTCTTTTCGTTGGCATATTCAGGAGCAGCATTCATTCCCTGCGAGGCACTCGCATCAAGCTTCGGTACAGCGTGCCACCGTGTAGTAACAATGGCCCGGATGTTGCAGGGGCATGGCTGGAGTTCAATTCGAGAGTCCGAACAGTGTCCATGTCGGACGGAGCACCCAGTTCCCGCATGGATGGGGTATGCGCTGGAAACATGAGCTGGAAACAGAGCCCTGCTCAAAAAGTTCTTACAATGTCTGGGGGTCTGAGATGAACGCCTATGAGACGCGATATGATGAGACCTACTGCCGTACCGTCCAACTCCAATCCTCAAAGGCCTCCTCGTCGATGCCCCAACCATAGCAAAGGTCAGAAAACAGCATATGTGGAGGTTATGATAGGAGAGGGCGAGCGCATGCTCATTATTATATAGATAGAGGTTGGTGATCTGAATCGATCTGCGTCAGCGACGCCTTGGTTGCGCAGCATGGAATCTCACCTTGAAATTGATGGAGTCTGCATGGGCCTTGGTTTCCGCCTATCGATTGGTTCAACAGGGCAGGATGGCAGTGGAGCCAAACATGATCATCGATTTGCCTGGTACTATTCCAGAGGTGGAACGCATGAAGAGAGTCACGTAGTTGAGCACCACTCCGTCTTCACCTTTGAACTCTACAAAGTCGGGCCATCGTATCGGACTTCGGGTTAAAGTAGGCGAGGGTTGGCAGTGCCCACTGGAATCAGAGGTGGTAGATTATAGGACGATGCTCGAAAGAGTCAGCTGCGCTTTCGACGTACGCACTTCGAGTGGGACGCGTAGTAGTCTACGGCAGGCACATACAGCACACCTTGCAAGCTGACCGAGTTAGCCAACGAGACAACAACATATATATATATCGTACCCACTTACCTGTGAACAAACTCGTCCAGCTCCGCAGGACTGACGGGATTGAGCACAAACCAAAGCCACCCTCGAATCGAGTCTACTTTGCCTAAACGATAGTCGCGTGTCCGGATCGTCTGATCGAAATTACCCGGTGAACATGGCAAAGCAAACTAGAACCGATCATCCGTCTGCTGGCCAGCAGGAAGGGGGTGAGCTTGATATTCGTTTTTCCTGCAGTCTTTTCGCGGCTGGGCGATCTCCGCCTCCTCCGTTCCTCCTTTGTGGATTCACGATCGTGCTTGGTCGAGAAAGGTAGGGGTGTAGCGGAGTGTTAAAAGAGTGTTCGGGGGAACGGGTTAGCGGGAAGACCATGTGGAGGGTCTTCGTGCGTTCCGGTTCCCAAATGGAGGGCCAGCGTTGAAGTTATCGCAGAGGAGCACAAATGGATCCTGCGATTTTGGTGGCAAGAGTGGGGAGAGTGGGAGTCCCACCGTGGGAACCGCATACAGTGCCAAGTCCCGCTAGTCCGATACATTATTACAACTTCAATGAAACTGTTAGATTTGTAACTATTCCACTGTTTATCTGGCAAAGCGACAGAAAAAAAAAAAAAACTGGTCCTCTGATTCTGTGCATTGGAGTCATACCTTGTAGGACCTGCAGTCTCTTTTTCCTTCTCCGACTTGCATTGGCCGTCGGTCCGAGGTGCGCTCATGTCTCTGCATTTGCCCTTTCCCGGGTCGAATAGCTTTGCGAATTGCGATGCGTATTCAATGATCAACTGATGAGCTGGATCGGGAGTCATCAAGCCAGTATTTTCCCGCCATCTTTGTGCTGGCAGCAAACCTGTCTGAAAACTAGCACACGCTGGACATATCGTCCCATTTGCGAGCTGCCTCGTGACACGACATCCGGAAAACAACCATTCAGCCAACCACTTAACGTCTCCCTGGTTATCTTTCCATTCGCACACTCTGCTCGTCACACACGCTGTTATCTCTCCATCGTCGAACTTTCGGACTCGACGTTCCTCTATCTTATCGTGCAGAGTGTATTCTTGGAACTCGAGAGGATATGTAGTTGGCCGATGCGATTCAGAAACTTGGCGAAATTTTTTATCTCTGCCGTCAACTTTTTCTGCTGCGATGTCCGTTAGTGGTGTTCCAGTGTACTCCGAGTTCAAGCCTCTTCTGAGTGAGTAGTCATTCATGCACGTGGTTGACGTTGTTGTACGCCCGGTAACTTCTTTTTGTTACTAGGTCAAAGTGTTGGGTATGGCGTGGTCATAGGTACGCATGAAGTTGGCCACAGCCATCCATTGTATTGACATTGTTTGAAGGCGTCGGATTCTTCTTTGCCTTCGTCATGTTAATGTTGACCTTGCTCCAACGCAAATTTTTCAAATTCTCCCCGTCATCGTCTGAGGAGTTTACTGTACGTACGATGGCTATCATATCCCACGTTATCACTCACTTTTTTCAGAGTGCGTCGAGGAGCGTAAAGGTATGTATTAGTACCCAGTTGTTTATTCCCGAGATCCAGCGTCGATAAATACGTTGCTTCTTAGCCTGGTCTGGTTTGTTGTGGAATGTGTGTTTCTCGCGTGCGGGGAGGTCAGAATTTATGTCTAATATCCGAAACCAGAGTCAGCGCATGGACATGGAGTGCTACTCTTCTCCAGTCGAGTACAGCTTCATACACATTTGGTCGGTTCATTGTGTCTCTAGAAATTCAGTTCAGTGACTCATATCTCAACAGGTGTCAGTGGAGCCTGGTGAGCCAAACTTGCTTCTTGGGCTGCCCAGATGTCAACCTCAGTCATTCTGAAGGTGGTACGGCGCCGGTGGAACCATTCAAATCTGTATATTCGGGATGGTCGCTTCCAAAGTGAAGATGAACGCCAACGGCGCTCACACGTTCCTGGAGATAGTCAAAGCACGGTTCGGAACGGCCGGTCATATCCTCTTTACGTTCTATGGCTTCCTCTGCATCCTGGTCGTCTGCGGGTCGCTGCTTCGTTGGTACAACTTGCTTGTCTATTTACCCGCTCGCTGAACTCCATTTTCTTAGTCGGAGGAGCTGCGACGGTCAATGCGCTTACGGGGATGAACATCAATGCAGCCTGCTTTCTCCTGCCCATCGGGATCGCAATCTACGTTATTTTCGGCGGGTTGCGCGCGACGTTCATATGTGATTGGAGCCATACCATCATTCTCTTCGTCATCATCTACATCTTCATCTTCAGAGCCTAGTCAGTGCCCCTCCGTTTCATCTGAATACACGTGACACGAAACTAAATGACATCTCCAGTGGAACATCGCCTGCTGTTGGAAGCGTCTCGAATCTGTTTGACTTATTACAGCAGGCCGCCATCGATACCCCAGTGGTGGGCAACGAAGGGGGTAGCTATCTTACTATGAAATCCAATCAGGGTCTCGTATTCGGTGCGGCGAGCATTCTGGCTGGCTTTGCCGGGGTGTTTTGCGACCAAGGTGAGCATGAAATTTATTTGCTCGGGGATCGTGATCCACGAAGTACAACACCTAGGCTATTGGCAGAGAGTAAGTTGACGCAAATTGGGTCACGCGACACGTAGCTGAATTCATTGTCAGGCAATTGCGAGTCATCCCCAATCGACGACGAAAGCGTATGTGAGTGCAATGTTTTTGCATCCGATCGTGATCTCAGGTAGCAAAATACGTACTGCTTAAGATGTTGGGCGGCCTTTCCTGGTTTGCGGTGCCTTGGGCATTTGCCTCTTGCCTCGGTCTGAGTGCCAGGGCGCTGATTACAAACGTGGGATCCGATTCCTCAAATGTTTCCCGTCACTGACGGTGCAGGCATCGTTCTAGCCAAACTTTCCGACATATCCTTCTCCGTTGTCGCCAACCCAAACGAGCGCGGGACTCGCCGCCCCGGCCGCAGCGGTTGTTCTCATGGGTAAGGGGGGTGCAATCGCGATTCTTTTAGTAGTCTTGTGCGCGGATTTTTATTTCTATGTGAAATTTTGGGTTACTCAATCCTGTCAAGCATGGCGGTCACGTCTGCTGCAAGTTCTGAGCTCATTGGAGTATCGAGTCTCTTGTGAGTGTAATAATCTTGTAATGCGATATACACCACTTATCATTTTCGGCACCTTGACAGCTCATACGAGTATGTGTCTGGCTGTGTTCTCTTCTCTTGTTCATTCTGACCCGTGCTAGCATATATCGAACGTATTTCAGACCAAACGCGACAGGTGACGAGATCGTCAAGGTTTCCCATTGTTTCATCTGCTTTTGGGCTGTTTGGATGGGCTGCTGGGCTTCCATCGTGAGGTTAACCGCTCGTTTATCGTACAGCAGTTGACTCCGAGTTATAGCTCAACGCTGGAAACATCAACTTGGGATGGGTGAGACTCCTGGTATTGGGTCACTGATCTTCGCGCTAACAACGATTCATTTAGCTCTATTATGTGCAGTAAGACCTTTTTCACGGCCAGTCACGAGCGTAACTAAACGATCTTAGGGGTGTAATCCTCAGCCCTGCAGTCATTCCAATCGCGCTCACTGTCTCGTGGTCAAAACTGACGCGTGCAGGTGTGCTTTGCGGAGCGATAGGCGGGGCCTGTCTAAGCATGCTAGCATGGATGATCGGTTGCTGGAAGATCTACGGTACGTCTCCGATTCGGACAACTTGTCAAGCCCGATCGTTTATAGAGTGCATTCTAGGACAAATTAGCATTGCCAACCTGGCGGAACCGTATTCTGCTGTCTGTAGTGGACTCACAGGACTCCTCTTCTCGGGATTACTGACCGTGTCGGTGTCCCTGATGAGTAAGCTGGTCTGTGAGACTGGAACGATGTGCCATTCTGAAGCCGTGATGCAGATCCCGCGGACTATGACTTTGCGGAAACGCGTGCGATCGCGATGCTGAACGATCGTGCCGATGAGTCGGATACTATTGAGCCTGAGCATAACGAGTCAGAGCGGACCTCTGAGAATTCTCCGGACCTTGAGAAGCAACCGAAGATTGACTTCTCGAGTGATCCGGACTACCTGAGAGAAGACGAGGAAGAGCGAATAGCGTCGCTCAAACACGTGTTCAAAAAGGCATTCATCTACTCGGCTGTTTTCACGGTGATCGTAATAATCATAGGTGAGCTTTTCTGATTCGGACAGAATTTCTATTAACGTTTGATTAGTTCCCGTGCCCATGTTTTTCTCGCACTACGTATTCAGTCGAGAGTTTTACACGTTCTGGACTGCCTGCTCGATGTGCGTGTCGTCCACAATGCTTGTGTTTTAATTATCAACTGATGTTTGATCCACAGTATCTGGGCGTTTGCGAGCGGGACGTTTTGTATTATTTTGCCGTTATGGGAATCTCGGAGGGAGATGTGGTCGATAGTGAAGGCGGCATACCGTGCTAGCGTCGCACGCCTCTGAAATGACCCACGGCGTGTACGTTACCGAGGGATCCCTTCTCAGGAGTCAAAGACAATAGGGACAATAGAGAATGTCCAATAACTTTTCTTTTGTCTTGCACATGAATGCATGACCCGCCGAGCCAGCGTTTCGGCCTGTTCTTATTGTCTTCGTCCGGGGCGGGTCCGAGCCTTCGGTCGTTTTATAAGAGGATATAACCTTATCGGGTACGTGAGAGGGGTCGATTGCCTCCAGAAGTGTGACCTTACGTGATCGCATGACCTTCCACTCTTTTTGTCTTTGACCGTCTGGGTCGAGGCTGCGATATCCACGCGGGCAGAATGGAACGTATTTATGACACAATATTCAGGATGTCGTCGCCCTCTAGCCAGGTTGCAGGCCACCCCATCATAACCACATCGCCCCGACATCACTCTCGACCATGAGCGTACCTGGTGCTTCTCACTACGGTTCCCCCAGCTTCGCGGACGTAGTCCCCCGCGAGGACCTGCAACTGCGCACACACACTTCCCGTGAGTCAGAAACGACCGCAGCCCCTACCCTATATTCCGCAGCGAGCAGCACCCCCACACTCCCACCGCCCCGATCGCATCACTCGCCGAGGCAGCTTAACGACGAGGCGCTGGGTGAATTTTTCGGAGGACGTGGGTACCGCACGCGCACGCAACGACAACACCGTGAGCATCGCATCCCCCCGCCTTATTCGCCGGACTGGGACGGCGAGAAGCTGCCCACGTATAGCGTGACCTCGCTCGACACTGAGCTGGACACAGTTGCACGGCATCTGTTCAAATATGGATTCCGTACGTGTCTACTTTTTTCATACTCTTTCTGCACATCTCTGACCGCGGAACGCTATAGTCTTTCCCATCTTTTGGGTCATCGGGGCCTACTTTCTGTTTGCACCGATGCGGGTGTCCGCAGATTGGCAGTCGGACCGGACATCGGAGGACAAGGAAAAGATACTCTTTGAGATGAGAGCGACAGAGAAGAAGTGGGCCAAGCGTTGTCTATGGGCACTCCTTTCGTTTATCGCTGGTCTTGTGATCGTGGTCGCCATCGTAGTGGTGTCCGTGAGGCTAAGACATTGAGGTGGCTGGTCCCTTCCTCTATACGTGCACGGACATTTTTATTCTTTATGCATCCGGGATCATCGGGTCGTTTGGTAGAGATGTGATACGATCCCTCAACATTCCTTCTCTCTTCCCTGTCTTTATTCTTGGTCACTGAGTTGAGGACTTTTTAAAAAAGTGTACGATGGAAAGCTTGCCATATTACCTGTGTTGATATTTACATCCCCGTCTGCTAAAGACGTTTCTTTCGCTTCGAAGATGCGATCGTACTATCATTGCACCGGAGTTGCAAAAGGATGGGGTGTTGCAAACCCGTGTCTAGCTCGTGCAACACAGCACTCCTGACCCCAAGTTGGTGGATATAGAATGAAGTATGATAGATTAACATCCCTGTATTTTTTTCTGACAAAAGAGTGTGTTCGTTGGCCGGCAACCCGTTTGTATCTTGTAGTCAGGCTTTTACAACTCGAAGCGTCAGGACAGCACACAAGCTTTGAAAAAAAAACCTCCAAAAAAAACTCATTTGGATTCTCCACTACGTTTCCCAACCTCTGGTTAAGTTTCCGGAGTGGTTGTGTTGCTGTAACGCTGCATAGGAACCATAAAAGTTCGTTCTGCTTCGAGCGTGACATTGTTGAGCATATGCAGCGGAGTTCCCTATTGAGTAAGCTGTCGCAGAAACGGCATCTCGGCAGGGCACGGCAGACTCAGGACCAACCCTACTGACGTGACAAGAGTTAGTTCCAATCCAATGAGGTTTTACCCTCACAATCGTTCGTTAATGCAACCGCTAGACCGTCCACCCCGTTTTCCGTTCATAACTTAGAGAACCCTTTTGGATATGCCTACAATCATCTCACCACCTCTATACCATGCAGCCTCGCAACCAGTAGATTACAATAATTTTCAAACCCGTAGTTCAC
This sequence comes from Leccinellum rugosiceps, assembly GCA_038089755.1. NCBI lineage: Eukaryota > Fungi > Basidiomycota > Agaricomycetes > Boletales > Boletaceae > Leccinellum > Leccinellum rugosiceps. Next base: position 23,248 of record JBBPLL010000276.1, on the reverse strand, counting down.
ATCTGATCATACTACATAGTTGCTTGCATGTTTCGAGTCGGTGCAGCGCGCGTTCGGCTCGTCGGAGATTAATTTGATACGATGTCACAGTGTGACACCTAGCTCTCCCGCAGGTGGGAAATTTTGCAACTCCCCATCCATTTCACCCTCCACACCGGCATCCCTCTGGCAACATCAGCATGTCACTGATGAGACTTCTTTTCTTCTAGCATTTCTTTTTACGCATTACTCTATTAGCATGTGCACTTTTTCCCCTCACACTAACGACGAATGTTGAGATATCTACAGAGGGCGCTCAGATTTTGCAACTCCGGTGCAATGATAGAATCGGATATATTGACTAACTAGAGCGATCACATGATGGGGTGCTCTCCGTGGGAGTGCCTTAGATAATCCTCACTATCTATTGTCCATCATCTCCAGTCGCTTGCGATCGTGAAAAAGAAACGCCAACACCACGATGTTAAACTGTAAGCAGGGGCTACGCATTACTCCACTTCCTCGTGCACGACGTGCGCTCTAAATCCAACTTATTTACCCCACTGCTCAAAGTCGCTGAACTGAAAGCCAAGGCCGGGAAGGCCAAAGATGCCACCGTCAACAAGGTGACGAACACGCGCGACCGGTATACGAGTGCACCTACTTCTAGAGTCAACTGGGATCCAAACTGGAAGCGGGCAGCGCCCCCACTGCCAGGATCGCCTCGTTCTGCGCAGACGGCCCCTCCGCCTCCGCCAACGAGGTCGCGGCCTGACGTCACCGGCACAAGCACGGCACCACCGACAGTCCCTCGTGCTTCACGACCTAGTGAGGATATGCCTCCGCCGCCACCGTATACCCCGCCTCCCCCTCCAAGGCGGGCCGCGAGCGGGTACCCCCCAAGCCACGGCCAGCGAGACGGCACGATGGACAAGATTGACTGGGCGAACCTGAGCACAGCAGACAAGGAGGCGTTCTTCGGGTGGCTGGACGAGTTCTTTTCGCGGTACCTTGGGATCGAGGTGGGTACCCAGGAGCGGGGATCAGTGCCCGCGTCTGCACCGGCGACAGCGTCTGTCTTTGCGTCAGTGCTTGCGGCTGGGACACCTCCAGTGCACAGGCCGTCGCCGGTTATGAGCATGAGAGCTCCGGTGAGCACCCTACCGTCTGCTCGGATCATCATGTCATGCGTCATGCGCGTCATCGTAGCCACCGGTGAACAGGACAACGCGACCACAAGATTGATGATCGTGTTTATGAATTGCGAAATGACGACGGGACGTTTGCCTATCTAAGGCGTATATACATACACAGTATGTGACTAGAGTGAAGATGCCAGCCCATCATAAGTTAGTCAACGATCGATACAGTGGGTCGTGACGTGTAGTAAAGTCTAGGGATGATAAGTAGGGGATCAAGGTCATAAGCGAGAGCGCCGATGTCGGGTGTCTCGTGTCGTAATGGTGTCTTCAGTATCTTAACGTGGTCGTTCACAGTCTGGATGTGGTATTTGGAATAGGTTCTGTATCCTCCGGTCCTCAGTCACGATCTGGATACCAAGGGTCAGAATGTATGGTATAGGGGCGGGTGAAAGGGACGAACGGCAATGCAGCCACAGTTTTGAGCGGTTTTGTGCATGTGGGCTTTGCTGGTCTTGCAGCGCGGAGAACCGCAGTCCGAGACCTGGCCGGTGAAGTAGCGCCCATGGAAGTGCTGTTAACGTGGTTAGATGACAGCATGGTTGCCCACACAAGTGACACTTACGCCGCAGCCTCTGTAGTAGTCGCCTACACTGTTATGTCATGAGCGACGAGCGTGAATGGGCCGTGAACGAGGACACGTACATTTCGTGTTGGCACATGACGAGAGCGGTAGATGTAAAGGCTGTAAAGGCTGGGCGCAACGGAACGACTGAAACGCTTGCTGTAGAGCACTGGGGAACTTAGCTCAAGGGACGAGAGGGAGGGTTTATATCCTGGCGCGACTCCACTGCAGGCGGTGTGTGAGTTGTGGTGAACCACCGAAATTTCGAAATGTGGCGGATGACATTGGTGGTGTCAATAATTGGTTTTCCGAGCGCGACGGCCCGACCGAAACTCATGCGATGATCTTTCTTTCGTTCCGTCATGTTCATCATCGTTCACGCATTCGTAAATGACTTCATTTCGACAATTCGGAAGTGGATGAACGAAAGCGAGCCAGGCTTGTTCGCAGTCGTGTCTGTTCCCACGTGAGGTCATACCCCAGCTGCGTCATCTCGTCACTCTCCGGAACAGTGAGACTTTTTTTTTCTTTTCTTTCGGATCAAATTGTCAAAATCTTATTTCTCCGTGACAACGGAAGAAGCGCAACGAGGGCGACAATAACAATGCTTAGACAAACACATACCCATACCCAGCGCTGTACGACTTCCGGCCTCGAGTGAGATGGCAAACGGCGAGCACTGGAGCCGAAGTTCCGAAATATTCGGGCGGAGTAAGACCCGTCCAGAACCGCTCCACCGCGCTCTGACGGTGGGTCACACCAATCCGGATATGACGACGGCCGGTCGGCCAGGTCTGAAGATCCGCCCACACATATGATGTTCTCCACCGAACTGGGGGGATCAGAGAGAGCGCAGAGCACATGAGTTGGGACGTGGCATAGCACGCTTTCTCCGCGGACCCGCTTTGTGCTCCGCCAATCATTATTTGAATAGGTGGACCATATACATATAGCGATCATCACGGACTCAACTTGAAGTACCTACGTCACCCCCCACTCTCACTTTTCTGCTGCCGGCGGGTGGTGGATGGCGGAGCAGCAAGTGGAAACCAACCATACACAGGAGCACAAGCGCCGCAGACGAGCGACGATGGCCGCAAAAGGAGACGACGAGCGCTTCGAGTTGGATACGAACGTCATGTTTGGCACAGGAAACAACCGCGCGAGGTGACCCGAGAATGAAATCAGAGGATGGTCCGCTTTTTTTCAAAAATGGATCCAGTCGTTTTCGCTGACGTAGTACAGGACAGCGGAAATAACGTTGACTAATGTCACTCGCACCTCAACCACGCACGGAACTACCTTGGCCAATGGCACATATCTTTTGGCAAATGCAATATTGAATGTGTACGGTGGCAGCCGCACTCCCAGGTCGAGTCGACGGTAATCTGTCAGGGAGGAGGAGGGTCAAGGGTTGAGATGAGCCGTATACCGGCACGTTCCAGGGATCACGACTACTCGAGCGGTGCCGCATGCCGCAGTTTCACATCCTCGAATGGTAAGTATCAGGGGGCGATTATCACCCGCTGCGTTTGCCCACCCGCCTGAAACGAGGCGCAAAACAGACATTATCGTCAACTGCCAGTGGATCGCCCAGTTGATTGTGCCTCTTTTTTTCCTTTTCGCCACACCATGCGACAACCGCACGACTGCAGTGGTAGATCGGCGTCATCCTGGACCAGACCTAAGACTCGTGCAACCGGGCCATCCGGGCACCCGGCTGACCCTTCTCCGGATCTGGTTAACCGCAGACTTGGGTAAAACCAGCTGACGCCCGTTGCCTCATTGACGCCAAGTCGAGGGCAACAACCGAAAAAGTAGCGAGGACGTATCAAAACGTCATTCGCATGACCGCAATCATTTTGGCATCTTGCAAGCAGGAAGTTGTATAGAAATTTACCACAGGACTAACGGATCTACACAAGCAATGCTTATAGTTGGCGTCACAAAATGATCTTCCCTGATTCCTGTGTTTGTGAGTAAAATGTTATCTTCACAGGTTCCCTAATGGAATCCTACAGCACCAACGAATCGAATATCAGTCCCTTGATGACCTCGAGGGGTAAAAGCGCCGGTGCATTCTTCCTTCAGAACCGCATTCACTCAGGGCCCATCATGGAATACCACCCGGAAGCAAATACCCGCTGATTCCGATTGGTCCAAGCTTACCTTCGCTAGCCGAAAAAGGGACAACCCCGTGGGTCAATTTGCACGCGTTCACAACGCTGCTTCTTTCCACTCATCGACGTTCATCGTGTCTGAGGCGAGTTCGTCCTCCGTCTATATTCAGCTATCGTGATATCCGATTATGGGCATATGCAACAACGGCCTTTTGATCCTCGTGATTAGGCAGCGAGGTATAAAACATCGAAGGCGTGCTTGGTAATTTGTCAGTCGACAGCTCACCCCCGGATCGTGCCACTTGTTCCTCCTCCTTATCAGCACCATGTCCTTCTCGCGCAGGTCTCTGCATCAGAAACAGGCTTCCATCACAAAGGGTTCACCACTCTCTGCGTCTGCAGAGTTCACGACTCGGTCGGTCGTTACCGAGCAAAGGACGAGAACGATCTCCGACTATGGCAGTAGACCCCTTACCCCTGTCATCTTGGAGACCCGCACCGTGATCCAAAAAGAAGAGTGGCTCGAAGCCGCTCGCAGAAGTACCGAACACTTCAAAAGATATGGCTCGGCGGTCCCTCTGGTTTGGGTATGGTGGATCTCTGGTGTCCTGTGATCTCCAACTGACGCTGTCAACTTCCAGGTCTTGACTGAGGGAAACGAGATTCCGGACAACGCCGTTCCCTTCGGCGAAGATCGCAATGGATGCACCATGTACGTCGCCCGCGCCCTCTTGGAGGGCACTCTTCGTGAGTAGCCGGTGATTTCTGTCACATATCCGATGAGCTAAATGATTCACACCGATCTGCAGACATCGGCAAAGCGAGCCCTCAGTTCGCGGGAGCTGTGATTGGATATGCCGGAAAAGAACACATCGTGGGTGCCTCATGTGTCCGCTCTAAGAACTCAGGCTGATTTTTCACCGCGATGGACAGATCGCCCACTACGAGGTGCTCGTCTGTGCTTCTCAGCTTCGCTGGGGCTTCCCTGCTTCTGGATCGGAATGTCTTCTTACCCAGGGCACGGTCGTTCTTGCTCAGCAGCAGCACCAGCAAAGACAGGCAAGCAGGTCTAGGCTCCGTGATGTCGAGCTCGACTTGCTCAACGTCACCCTCGTCGAGAGTGACATCCCACGGTACATCCCAGACCAGGTTGTCATCACCACAGACAGGGAGGTCGGCCTCAGAAGATTGGCGTGAGTATTTTGTTGACGAAATCCATCATCAGTTTACTGATTTGTGAAATAGTGAGATCAAGACGGTCATCGTCATAGATGATTCGCTGTCCGTGAGCACTCGTGTTTTTTATTGTATTCGGGCAGTTGGGTGACCCTCTCCTGTAGATGCAAGAGGGTAACCTGTGGGAGCTCGCTCGGGAAGCGCTTGCTGGTATCGTAGATATCGCCAACCAACACGGATCGAGGGGATGTGATATTCACTTTATGCACGGGGATGATTATGCTCCGAACATGCTGGTATGTCGTATTTCTTTACGTCACAAAAACGTTGACCGGGATGATCGTTGTGTAGTCGAGGACAGAGGTGGCCGCCTTGTTCAACCGAATCCTGCCCGATGGTATGTGTCTCTTTATGCGTATGTGTGGCGATGTGATCTTGATGCACCCTGCAGGCGAAGATACACCGACTGGCGCGAAGCTCGAGCAGATCATCAACCATTACCTTCCACTCGTCGAGCAAGAGCGCTCTACTCACGAGCCGATCACTGTCCTCGTGATCACTGATGGCCTCCCAAGTGAGCAATAGTTCATATGCCTGGCGACTCGGATTGGGTCTCACTGTCGTCCGCAGCCGACCAGGAGCTTCTAGAGAGAGTCGTTGTGGATGCAGCGCATCGTCTGGACCGTCATCACGTCAAGAACGACATGTTTGGTATCCAATTCGTGCAGATCGGCACGGATCCTGCTGCCTCTGAGCTTCTGCACAAACTGGACGACCACCTGATGGCACGTTACAAGATCAGGGTACGTCTCTCGTTTTGCTCATGTAGAACTCTCCATTCTAAACCTTGGCCGCTTTTTTGACAGGACATGGTTGACAGCACTCCATACGACCCTGCACAGGGTGCGTTCGACACGGAGTACATGATCAAAATCCTCCTTGGCGGGCTGCACAAGGATCTGGACCGTGCTGGCCCGAACAGCGGGACCGGGTTGTTGACCCCCGTAGGTTCGCGTGCTTACGACAGGTCGCCGCGGAGTGCCTCTGCAAGGCTTGGCACCAACAGCCCTCGTCTCAGCACTCTGTCACCCAGGTACTGAGAACTGAGTTTCGTTTGGACGATCTGGAAATCCGATGGTACCGGGCTGTCTACCGGAAGAATTTTGAGTTTGAGCTAGGCTTTCTTGATTTTACATATGTATATAGCTCGCACTTCATCTGTACTGTTTCGCGCATTCGTGTTTAAAACGCTGATCGTTTCATCGCGCGCCAGCATGAACAATGTTTGAGAACGATGAGATGATATGTACATCAGAGATGGAATCGCCTCTGATTATTCTGCAGAGCTTGGCGACGCGACTGTGACATGCTAACATGCTAACGGCCGGGCCACTGGCCCATACGTCCCGCCTGGTACAGTATCACAACCGCGCAGCGAGACGATACACCATGAAGGCATGGATCAATATCATTCCAGTGAAGTTGGATCGTATCAGCTACACGATAATGTCCGATACGTCAGCGCGACTGACCCTGCTAGTAGGCCTCCCCCTTCTTCTGAGACTTGCAAACTCGAGCCTGAGTCTCGATGGCGACCGTGTCCGCTGGGCGATTGAGCTTGTAAAGACACCATGGACACGAGCATTCCTATGCCCGACGTCCGCGCAGGTTCGTCACCCGCACTGTCCTTTGAGATAAGAGATGAATCGATGATGGTCCAAATTGACTTGCATGGTGACTAGATGATTGTCGATAGGCCTAGCCAGTTCTGTCAGAAAGCCTGAGCCTGAGGGAGCATTCTGATTCTGCGCTCAAGAACGGAAGTGGGATGACACACAGACACGACACTGGATATCGGATTCTGCCAGACTACGACTCCAGGCTTCAGAGAAGACGACGTTTGAGACGAGTGCGAGCCCGGGATTTACGGAATTCTAAGTTGCTCGACATTGACACATTACGACCGTAACCGAAGGTAAGTAAAGGGGATATTGTAAGGAAGCTCACGCTTGAATATGTTTAGATGTCCATTTAATGTGGAACGTGAAGTAGGAACGACTTATCTTCCTACCCAACGTAGGGGGAGACTAATAAAGCGTAATGCGGGCTTTAAACTATGTAAGACACATACGACCACTGGCAGCCCACACGGACCAGGATGTAGACGGAATAACTTCGGTGTCGTGCGATTCCCACCGAAGGAATCCCTTTCCCCCCATTTCTCGTCTTCCGGTAGAGATTCTGGCAAACATATTCATCCACAACGCTCGCTACTCTTTTGTTCACAAGAAATATGGTCGTTCCAATCCGGCCACGCCTGGTAAATGGGTCAATGTTTCATACGTTTCCCGCCATTGGCGGGATATAGCTCTCAACTGTCAGACCCTTTGGTCCTATATTCCCGCAACATCACAGCGCTGGACTCGGGAACTATTGGCTAGATCGCAGAAGGCACCATTGAAGGTCTGGATAGAGTCTCCGTTTGACCTTAATCGCACAGATGGATTATCTCATGTGTTGCCCATCGTAGAGCGGCTGATGAACCATTCACAACGCATACAAGAGCTTCACTTTGACTTCATATGCATCAGTAAGGAATGCAGCTATTAGATCCTGTTCAAACTTCCTTCCTCACGCCTCCCTTGCTTGCAACATTTGGAAATGTCATGCCTCGACTTACCAGAGGGTGAACTCTCAGTTTCTTTCGGAGGAAACACACCAACCCTTCGCAAGTTGATTTTAAAAGCCTGAGCTTGTTGGATGCCATGGAATTCACTCGAGCTAAGTGCCTTGACGACCCTCCATCTACACTCTGCTGAACTGCATTCTCCCGAAAATATCACAATAGCGGAGTCCCTTGCCATGCTGTGTCGTATGCCACATCTCATGCAATTATCTATTGACGACTCCCTAGCGCCCCTGATTTTTTGTCCAGTGGAAAATCCAATGCTACCCCAATGGTCAATCTTTCACACCTCTCTAACATGTCAATCGAGGCCCCAATCTTGACAGTTAACACATTAACGCTGTCCTGTATAGACATCCCGTTGACGACCAAAGTCAAGCTAGGATGCGCATCCGAAAATAGCTACACTATTGATGATTTCACTCGACTTGTATCTCTTCTTGCACAAAGAATTAACCCACCCTATGACAGCACCTGCTGTTCCGAAATTCTACTCGATGGCCATTAGCTCCAAGGTAATGCTTGCCTTCAGTACGTCAGAACGTGAATGTTCTTTCCGTTCCTCGCTGGTTTCCCACAGATTGAAAGAGAAATTTCACCTCCTGGTCTATTTTTTGCACGATCATGATGTTGCATTTGCCATACCCAGTGTCATCTCAAGCCACATGTGTCGCACCATCCTCTTGACAGGCATTAAAAGTGTTTATTTCGTTCGACCCATGTCCCTGGTAGACTTTTGGAGGAACATGTTGGCATCGTTTCCGAACGTACGGCACATCAAACTCTCTGGGTGCGATATGCCCAACATAGCTTCTATGCTCTCTTTCCCCTCCCACAACTGCTCTGGAGACGAGGATGGCCCCATTGATGAAGGATATTCTTGTGCCGGCATTGGAGGAACTGGAGTTGTACAAGATCACGTTTTCAAGAGTGGATTCAAGGTCTGATTTAGACACACTCCACGATGCCATATCCACTCGTAAAGAATCTCAATGTGGACTCACCCTTGAAGGATGCCATATAGCTGTTCGTGGACGTTTGGAACCCGTGGAGCTGGTTGGGCGGTGGGAGGATGCTCAGTCCAAGGTCACCTACTCACCTCCAATGTATCAGTGCTGCAATTTCTCTTACTAGTGAAACTTTTAGTGCGCAGAGGTCAATTCTCCATTGTTATAAATACTTGATGGTGACTTGTAATATAATAACGCTGCATATCTTTTTTTTTTTTGAAAGGGACATACATTCGCTCCCTCATTGGTCATTTGATACTATTTGGCTAATACAGCACACCCAACCAGTACTTGTCAATCGGTAAGATCCACCCTTTCTGTTTCAGTCTCATCCCTTTTAAATAGAATGGCCAGACCCATCTAGTCGCAGTTCTCAGAGCTGCCGTTCAAGTTGGCGCTCGACGTCAACTCGACGTGATAGCTTACATAATCGTACCAACTGACTTTTCAAATTTCACGATCCCATTCCCGTTTGTTCGTCTTATGTAACAACTACCATAGGCATTCTTGCCGCTTCAAATATACTATCCATTACCCCCAGTTCGGCACTACACAAAACACACGTCACTTTTGTCATTTTATGGTACATATATTAATTTTTATACCATACTTGTGTCTGCGAAGTTGAACGAGTAAAAACCATGCAGTAGTTATTGAGATCGTGCAGTTGACCTCTGTCACGCCAGTTG
>JBBPLL010000276.1:0-13725 GCA_038089755.1 Leccinellum rugosiceps | reverse complement strand
GTCACTCACCGAGCACTTGCCAAATAAATTCAGTAGTAATTATGTAACCTAAAGTAGTGTGACGTTCCGTGAGAATTTGTGACGCCGAACTGGGGGTAGGTGCCGAACTGGGGGTAATGGATAGTACTTACACAAAGACCATCATTAATGTGGTGCCAGCGCGTTGCTATGTACAGTCATCCACCGGCACTTTAAACAGCAAAATTGGTAACCGGCTACACAACACAACACCACAAATATTTCAGATCGGAAAGGTAGAACAGATGGTATCGTGATGTTACTGTTAGTCTACGAAATTTGTTAGACAAAAATTACTGAAAGATTAGTCGTGAACTCGATGATGAGGAAGGGTGCTTTATCATGCTACCACCGGCAAAGTCTTTAAACAGTCCAAATACAGTATATCTGGAGATTAAGTAATTCAAGTGCGCGACGGAAGCGTTATCGCAATCGCGATCACTCGTCCGCACTCCCACTGTCAGATAACATGCCCTCATCGCGATCGTGTTCATTCTCACCCGGGCCACCGTACGCTTCATTCTTCTCGCTGCTCTTTGCTCTGGGCCTTGGTGGTGCTCGCTCCAACTTGCCCCGCTTGGGCTTTGCCCAATGACCTCGTCGCTTCTCCAGCTTTGCAAGGTCTCGCTCTTCTTCCCACAACCGCAGCTCCTCTCCCTTGCTTCCTCATTTCCTCCAGTCACACGACACAGGGCGCGCAGACTTTGCCGCTCCTTCTCTGGTTTCTCCTGGTCGTCCATATAAAGTTTGATGGCATAATTCAAGGCTTCTCCTTTATTTGAGGCGAGTCTTCTCTGCTTTTCTTCATTGGACTTTGCATGGCCAGCCATTTGGCAGAAGTTTTTGGTCAATAGATGCGACGCGACGCGATGCAACAATGCTAGTCAACGCGCCACAGCTGTCAGGCTCCATTGCATATACGTCACTTCGCATCTATCACCTCTTATGGTATATCACGCTTATAAGCGACGGCTGCCATACTGATAGTCACTTCTCAGACTTGCTCGACCGGCATCATGCTGGCACGATAGGCAGCTTTCGGATTGTCCTCATGTAGCCATACAATCTCAAGTAGAGTTGTCTGCACCTATCTGGCCCATTTTTACAGATCCTGCTTGCTATTACATAGAGTAAATCAGAATATAGTGTGATTTCTAACACAGAACTCAGATTCTTCAATGCATTGAATATGGTTTGTACGCAAACAATTACTGTCCATAATAGTGGTTACTAGTATCTACAACTTTGCTCTATAATTTGCACGAATCAGATGCGACGGTCACGTTGTGTAACCGTTTGGTAAAAGTGCCGGTGCTGTTTAAAGTGCCGGTGGATGACTGTACTTAGTTACTGTTAAGGAACCACTCTCGAACTTTGCACCGCTATTTTTGTCGAAGATAGTATGGACACTGGTTTCTTGGGAATGTGAGCTGGATAGGACACCCTCAATATCAATATTGAAAGAGTAGGAGTTAAACGGACAAGATGCTCGATCAGCCACTGAGTAGCGCCGTCGCTCTCGCGGACCTAGCAGTGATCTGACACTTGAATGGTTTTGGGTGGCTACGAGTCGTTCGATACAAATGTCACTCAAACATGTGTGAGCTAGGACGACGCGTACTCACGATCCGAGGCCCGAGGTGACGTCAATATCGGGAGTGACTTCAACGCCGTCGACAACGGCCTTTGAAATTCTGAACACAGAGAGAGACATGGCGACCGAGATGAACAAGGCCGCTTCGGCAAGATGGAAACCTGACAGGGTTTGTAATTGACGTGGACTTTATAATGAAACTGTCTCTTACCTGGGCAGATCCTGTCACGACCCGATGTGGTGTAAGACATTGGAAAACGTCCATCAGCGTCCAGACATTCATTCTCCGACATCGTGGAATAGACGGCATACGCACCTTCTTCCGAATCCAAAGGAGGCGCTTTGCGGGTCCGGCTGCGGTGTTTCTCCTAGAAATCGCTCGGGGAGGAATATCTCTGGGTTGGGATATGTGGACTCGTCATGGAGGATCATCCTGTAGGCAACATTTGACGACGCATCGGCGTTTACATGATTACATCCAAGAATGCGAGAACTCTGCGTGCTCACCACGAATTTCCAATGACATACGATCCTTTTGGGACGACGAACCCGTCGTAATAAATGTCTTCCGAGGCGACGTGTGCCACCCCTGCTTATTTTAGCCCAAGCGGACGCAATGGCCATAATACCTAGCGGTCCAACAGAGTGCCACCGGAGGACTTCTTTGCACACTGCGTTGATATATGGGAGCGAATCACGATCGTCGAAAGAGGGTAATCTCTCATTACCCACCACCGCATTGAGCTCTCCCTGTGCCCTTTTTTGAACCTCGGGGAACAAGACCATCGCAAGAAGGATGGCATGGATGGCAGACGCGACCTAAAGATGGTTTCAATCAATGCATGCTAAATTTTAAATTTCTTGATGAAAAAGTAATACAGTGTCTGATCCACCTACGAAGAAGCATCAGCACAAGGTGAATGCAGACAAGAACCCACTTCACCGAAGTAAACGCTCATGGATGTCCACATCACGATATCTTCTTCCTCTGGACTCACCCCTCCTTCTAACAAGGCGGATGAAAACGAAGGAATTGCTGTCCCCGCAGCCTATTTATCATAAGATGCGGCGTACTTATCAGAACAGACTCCATCACAAGTTGACGGTATTTCTTTGCATCCTGTAAGAATCCTGCTCCAGGGAACCATTCTGGAAGATACCGTACTGTACATCGTTTAAGCATGCATTCTGAGTCACACCACAGGGTTTTTTTAATCTTAGTCTTACAGGCAGGAATAATGTCCACGAGGAAAGCACCAGGAGCTGTAACCAGCGAAACAATGGCCATACCACTGTCCGCCAACTCGACGAATGGATCATTCTCCTCTTGAACAGAATACCCGTACGTCACCTTGAGGATGATAGCGCTAGCGGTACTACGAGAGTGGTAAAAACAGATAGGAATGATCGTGCGATCAGAGTTCACTTACGACCGTATATGATCGACCAAACCATCAGGGTTTCGCAACACGTTACACAAGAACAGGCGTGTTTCTTGTTCCTCTATCGGGTTGAACGCAGCAGTGCTGGTCTTGCTCCCGAATAGACGATGGAAGAGCTTTCGATTCTGGCGCAGCCGATCATTATAATTCAGAAAGGCCATTCCCTTGCCAAGGCCAACTAGGTCGGATGCCATCGTCAGGTGTGGTCTATCTGAGCATTTGATGCTCTGTTTTTCTAGTATCGCAGAGATAGCCTTGAGCGAGTTGAGGATGACATATCGTGTCCCCAGCATGTTGATGGATGAAATTTCTCCTATGATGGTAAAGTTGTTAGGAACAACTTGGAAAAGTAAGATGGGGACCTATACCATATTTTCGACCCAATGTTGCAAAATATCTCCAATTCTTCTCTGAAGGTATCTCCAGCAGATTACCGATCGCTGGCCACCCGGCAGGACCCGGTGGAAGTGTGTTATAGCGCTGCGAGTCAACGAACCATTTGGTAAAATAGAGACCTATTCCGAGACAGACACCGACGAGAGGTATTGCGAGAGCCATCGAAGTTGTGGGATAGATGCGATTTCACTTCCGCAGCATTTAACCTGAAGCACACGCTTTTACCGTGGCCGACGGACCATATTGAGTTTAAAGCCTGCAAAACACCACTAGGGTGAACGCGCAAGGAAAGTCGGAGTGCAGGAACGGCACTCCGGTTTGATACAGGGGACCAAGGTTACGAAAAAGCGAACCTGAATTGTTTAACAAGGGTCATCAACCTACTCTCTAAGATCAGTGAAACGTACCTTGGCAGATTTGTACGGAAGTGAGGAATTCGGTATCAGATTGTCGGAAGGTTACCAAAGCCACATGCGAGCCGCACTACGTAATAATCTCCCACTGGCATTGGTTGATCAGTATACTTCACTTTTAGCACACTGACGCAGAACCCTAGTGGATCCAACATTAATATTCCGGCAAGAATAACACGCCATTATATTGCTCGTTTAGCACTGGTGCTTGAATAAAATTATAGCTCCACTTTGTTGTGAATCATAATGGAACCACCAGGACCAGCACTACGTACCCGAAACACTAGATACATGACAGAGCTTCTTTGAGTACAGGTCAACCGTCTTCGAGTAGAATGAAAAATAACGTAGGCGGATCGTTAAAGGATAGTAGGCATTGGCGAGCAACTTTAGTAATGCTTGCTGTTTATTATCCCATGCTTTTTTGCCACGCCAGCATCTGCCGCGGTTGACTACTATCCATTACCCCCAGTTCGGCACTACACAAAACACACGTCACTTTTGTCATTTTATGGTACATATATTAATTTTTATACCATACTTGTGTCTGCGAAGTTGAACGAGCAAAAACCATGCAGTAGTTATTGAGATCGTGCAGTTGACCTCTGTCACGCCAGTTGTCACTCACCGAGCACTTGCCAAATAAATTCAGTAGTAATTATGTAACCTAAAGTAGTGTGACGTTCCGTGAGAATTTGTGACGCCGAACTGGGGGTAGGTGCCGAACTGGGGGTAATGGATAGTACTGCCAGTGGCCTCTCCACCCACACGACCACTCTCGTGGAGGGTCACTACTAGTCCACCCGTTGTGGTAACCAAGTCCCTCTGCCTGGTCAATGAGTGATACTCACCCGAGACCGGGTCTAACGCTAATAAGTCCACTTACTCGTTCCATGATACGCCGTACCCTTGAGCTTGACTTCCACTAAGAAATCGAGACGTGTCTTCTGTGCGGGCAAGAAGAATCACATTAATGTGTTGACCGATCAGCGACTAGTGGCCCAGGTGTGGTACGATCTGTTCCTTTCCTCCAGTTTCTTGCAGTGATGCATACAGTTTCTTTTAGTGTGACTCTACTCGAGAAATATCTCCTTGATCTTCCCGAAGCTTGTGTGGCAACTTTTGTTACATCCTAGTTCCCAGAATGGAATAAGGAAAACGGGGTGGCTGCATTCAACGACACGTTTGCATCAACATGAAGTCTCAGCGGCTCGAATGCCGTGATGAAGGGGTAACTCATATCACATTCACCGTTTCGATCCACCATTTCGCTTCTTTAACGGAGATGAGGTTGATTATGTTTCAGTCCTATGTTGCCGCATACCCACCAATTATGCTGACATCCTACTTTGCGAGCCAAATCCTGTGATGAATCGATGGAGCACCTGGCATTTGACTCACATTGCAATGCGTGCGGTCGGTCTGTCGTGTCATTGATATATATATTTCAGCTCAGTTTCGAGCGATGGAATTGTTCGAGTTCAAGCCACTCACGTCTGACGGGTGTGCTCGCACCCGTGCGTCCCGGGGTTCAAACTCTCCTGTCTGCTGTATAGACGGATTTCTCTTGGAACACCTCGGTTTGTTCCAAATTAACACTGCCCTCGCGAACTCACCCTCTATTGTAGCACAAGTATCACTTTCGATCTGCACAGTGTGATCTTGATATTCAAGCGTGGCTAGCTTCATAATGACACATCATTCATCATACTGGCTTCTTATGAGGGCAGCCCATATTGAAATACACGATGCAGGTGACTGCATAGAACTACGAAAATACGAGAGCTCGAAGCAGATACCCCAGTGCTCGCGCGGTGATCCACGGTAGTGATTAGTCGTCATACACAATGAAAGCTGGACTTCTGTTAGCAACACCTGATCAGCAATTCGCATCATCCGACTCCGCTGCTAGTATCTCACCTTTGTTCCTCACCCTGGACAGTGATACAGTTGATTAGCATAGGGTTCCTTCCCCAAAACAGTTATACCACGGACCTTGTCCTTCCAGCTAATCTGTGCCTTCAACTCCGTGAGGCCAAAGAGCAGAACGACGTCGAAATCCATGGAATAGTATTCAGTCCCTCCTGAACCTTTCTCCGAAGGCAGAGAGCGTGCTAGCGTGGAAGTGTCGGCAATCACGTTGCACATGGCGCCAAAGTGTTCTGATGAGCATCCGAGATCGTTCGTCAATGGGTAACCATCCAACTCAAGCTAGACATACCGGGTTCTTTGTCTACCCACTGAGGATCAGCAAGTTCCCCCCTGTATGCAAGAATGGACTCTTTCACACGGGTCAACTTGGCGCGCGCATTCCCCTGTTTAAAGAACGACTGCCGAAATTCTTGTTGTTCCGAAACTTGGACACCCTGACTTAAAGCTGAACGAAGGGACGGTTCGAATCAGTAAGCAGTACAGACCTTCTTCAGTATTGCTTGGAATGCGTTTGGCAGAGCCTTGCTCCCCGATTCCAAAGTGAATTGCGTATGTTCTCTCTCTCGGTGTTCAGCGAGAGAGGAATTATACGACGTGTTACATTGTATGCCATATATATGCCTCGACGTTCGAGACGTGACGAGTGGATCGATGTAGGACAGTATAGCACCGTCCGCAACAGCCTTGTTACTGAGGAGGTGGTCAGCAGGATCCAGTCATATTTGTACGATAACCTACACATGACCCGATGGTCTGCATAACTGCACTCCGGAAAATGCCGGATGCTGTTGAAGACGGCGATACAGGTAGTCACTGGCAGCAAAACCGCCAACTAGGAATGCATGCTGCAGAGTACCATCAATGCGCGCACGCGAGTGTGGTGTTCAAAGTCGAGCTCACTCACTTTGACTTGGAGCCCAGACTGCGCTCTCTTTGCTGCCTGTTGCTGCTTCTTGAAGGCATCGGCAATCGCTTCCACAGCTGGCTCAAAGAATTCAGCAACGTCTTCTCTATATGAGAATTCGAGGGTCAGTAGTAAACACTCAATGCAAATGGTCCCCACCCAGCTAACTTGATCTGGCCAGAGCGAATGTTATGCTGGGGGTCTCTGTCTCGAACGGTCCCAAACTTGATATATTGCGGATCGCTCGCATCGCGAAACCTCAGTTTTGTAGTCTCGTCGAAAATATCTTTCATCTGCTTGATAATGTCAGGTGCTCCGTATCGTGAGTCAGAAAGCTTGTCTGTGAAAGGACGTCATATGATGGACCGGTCTCGAAATGATAACCAGAGCATACCCCTGAGAAACTCGTGAGCTCTCTGCGTGACAAAAATAGATCCTTGTAGACGACCTGTAGAGAGAACATGTCAAGGAGGAGACCTCGTTCTATCGCGGAAGTTATTACATTCGGCAGGGGCAATCTCCTTGAATTCCCTTGGAGGAGATAACTTGACGGAGTAGGCGCTCAAGTCGAGGGTGCCGCCTCCGGCATCAATAATCACGATCCCTTGATGTTCGGATTCGGACTCTTTCTCACCCTCCTCCTCAGGCTTGTCTGGACTGGCGGTGGGAAGCTTGGAAAGCGACTCCGAATTCAGCTCGTGTGCGACACAGAAATGAAGACTTGCTTCCCCCTCCGTCAGTAGATGAATGCGGGACGCATGTTCTTCGCCGTGAGGTACCAGTCCTGCAGCCTCAGCGGCCATGCGAATATGCTGTTGCTGCAACCCCTCCCATCCATTCGGATGAGTAAGGATGAATTCAATGTTGTTCTCCAATGACTTCCACATAGAAGCACCACTAGCATGCGATTCGATGATGTACTCGGCAGTGCAGCTGAAGAGATACTGCATAAAATCACTGAGAACCTTGATTGCACTTAAACCACGGGGAAGCGGCGGTATATCATCGTCTTTTATGTGTGACGATGGTATATGTTTGGCTCGCAAGTGAAGTTTCCACCTACAGTATCATTCCACACCGAACAGAACAACGACTGAGTCTGGACTCACCATTCCAGTTTGACCCAATCTTCTTCTTCGGCTTGATCGATGATCTGCTGCTGCAGCGTCTCGGCACCGACCGCTTTGACGGTACCTTCACGATCGTAATACAAGGTTGATGGTATCTTGCTATCGCCCCCGACGTGTTCCTGGGCAGGATACCTGATGAACTTCATATCAATCTCCATTCTCACCGGTTTTTCTAAGATACGCTTGCCTCGAAACTCCAAGAATCTTTGGAACCTCACCGGGATCAAGTATGCAGTATGAGACGCCACTGTACGTAGTACCAACGTCTAAAGCGACTACCAACTTGCGAGAGAGGCCAGGATATGGTTCCTTAGAGGGCATGTTGTTGTGAACTCAGCTGGTGCGCGAGTTGAGGAGCTTCAAGTTGAAAGTCGAGAGGAAGGAAAATGTACTTTTAACAGCCAAGTCACCACAGTCGGACACAAAATCGAAAAATGGGGATGCCATGCGTCGCACTGAGTAGAAAATTCATGCGATAGGTCCACGAACAGAACCGGCGGGTGATTGAATCCAAGGGGGTTTGATTCAGCATGAGCAACAGTGCCTGAATGACCGCGGAGGACCGATGATCCTACGGTTGCGTTCCGAAACTGATATGACGTACCGATCACCCGCATCGTTATCAAGTGATAGCGGTGATGCATTGATGCTGGGCGCGTGGAAAGGTTGATGTCTATGTTGCTTTACTTGAAGAACCTTCCAATGAATGTTTGTTCAACTGTCCCACCAGAGTAGTGTCTTCACAATGAACTCGCAGGACCGTGTGGGACGTAGGAACTGCTAAGGACCTAGCTGCGGCGAAAGAGAGGGTGAACGGGCCCAATAGTATGGGCTTCTAGAAGGCACTGCCATAGTACGAGGCGATCTGAGAACACGGCCTCAACTGCATGCCCTGCTACTATAGAGGTCCTTTCAGAATCTATTTTCGGGAAAGAGGCGCATCCATGACCCACAAACGACGTAAAAACTGTTCATGCAAATGAAAATCTCTATAAGGTTATCTGCTTCAATGGCAATTCGGAAGAGGTTAGAGGATTTCGCGAATGATGTAAAATTGAAAGACCATGCAGAGTCCGAGTCCACCGGGGAAGCTCTCTCCTGAAGTCCGTGAGTTCGTACAACCACCGAGGTACACGTGGATTACTTAATTGCGAATGCCAAGCAAGTACAGAGTCCGAGGTCAAGATAAATCTTATCCTAAAGTTGATCGTTTCTTTTACGCCCACGGATAACTGTGCGCGTGCAACGTCGATAAGAGAGGAATGGATAGGATTTGACATGGAGCGCCTCGACCAGAGTAATGAATTCGGTTCCAGCAGCCTACAACCTGAGCGTACCAAGTCCGTCATGCGTTATCGATTCATCCGCGAACAATTGCTTCGGAGGTTCTTGCGAAAGAATCACTGGTGTCTGTATATTCTGGCTAACGTATGGGTTAGGCTATAACTGAGCACTACTGTTAAACTCAACAGGGAAACTCACCCTTGTAATCCCCCTCTCAACAGGCCCGAGTGAACTTTATATTGCACACTTGTCTGGCCTTTTCTTCAGTCCTACAATAGTTCCGAGTTCTCGTAGATTTATTCGATTCCAAAGTGGAGCCAGTACTTGTGAGTGTGGATATTTGACGAACCAATCATCGAGAGCTCCTTCGCGCGTGCCACTTGATATGTATGCCTCGCTTGTGTCAGCTCGCATTCCTCAGTGTGGGCAAGCCAATCGCGATTCGCCAGGCTACCGAGGACATATATATTCCCATTGGGACAAACTTTTCAACCACGTTTCTGTAGAGGGCTGGAACAATCAGCTTCGCGTGTTCCATTTCGTTGGTGGCGTAGAGCATTTCAAATCGGTGGAGCCGGAGCCATTGCAAATGTAAACTAACAACTAGGCCACCGGACACTACTCCAGGACCCTTACCACCGCACTTCGCTGCGCAAGTCCCCAATATCAATGCACACCGGGACGAAAACCTTTTCGACCAGGGTCGTCCGAGCCCACAAGGTTGTCCGTATTGCGATTTGCAAGTTCTTCAACAACAATATATATGCTATAATCGTAGGAGTAAGTCATCCGTCTATGAACGTTGGCTCCTCATGATCTTTTATGAGAACTTCCCTGGACTCGATAAAAGGGGAAGGGGTTGGAGCACCCGTCTGATTGCACAGTAACATCGTGGTATGCCATCACAATCTCTTCACGTCGGCAAGGCGAAGACATGTGCTGCAGATTCATCTTGCCTCATGCCAGCCACTAGCCTAGTGCACATTCGCTGATGGCAATATTCGTTCGATGAGAATTCCACATCGATATACACAAAGTAATTGCACAAGAGGATGAGGCATAAATACAAAAACACAGCGATCTTGAAGGTCCTGACAAAGACTAGTCATCATACACGATCGAAGCGGGACTCCTGTGAATACCATCAAGTTAGCAGAATGTGCTGCATCAAAGATAATTATACCGGTCGCACCTCTTCTCCACGCCCTAGTTCATCGATACATTAATGTGTAATTGAACTCGTAACAATATTCTATCAATAAATCAGCAAGACATACCTTATCGATCCAGCTGATATGCGCTT
Organism: Leccinellum rugosiceps; assembly: GCA_038089755.1. NCBI lineage: Eukaryota > Fungi > Basidiomycota > Agaricomycetes > Boletales > Boletaceae > Leccinellum > Leccinellum rugosiceps. The sequence continues at coordinate 3,309 of JBBPLL010000276.1, read as the reverse complement.
TCAACTCTGTGAGGCCGAACAGCAAGACGACGTCGAACATCAGGCGATAATATACGCCCCCGCCAGGTGCTTGTTCGGGTTGCAATGATTCGGCGAGTTTAGAAGTATTGGCTATTACGGTGCACATTTTGGAGAAGCACGCTTGTATTGGAGATCGTTAGCGCAACACCTTGACTACTGTCATTGCGCTTACCAGGTTCCTTGTCAGTCCAAAGAGGGTCGAGAAGATCTCCACGGTATGCAAGAATATGGTCCACCACAGCGGACAAATCAGAGCGCGAAGAACTCTCCTTGAAAAATGGTTGTCTAAATTCTTGCTGTTCCGAAACCTGAACTCCCTAAACGAAAATGAGCAACGAACTAACGGTATGCGACACAAATGTAGACCTTCTTGAGAATGGAGGAGAAAGCACTCGGTAATGCCACAATTCCAGAGGCCATAGTGCACTCTGTATGCTTCCTCATCCGGTGATCGGCAAGCAAAGAGTTGTATGGCGTAAGACATTCTGTGCCGTATGTAAACCGTGACGTCCGAGACGTAACGAGTGGATCAATGTAAGACGACACAGCACCGTCTGCGACGGCCTTGTTGCTGAAAAGGTATGAGTAGGACTCGATTATTGACAGGTCTCCATGACACATACACGTGGCTCGATGGTCTGCACAAGTGCACTTCTGAAAATGCTGGGTGTTGTTGAAGACTGCGATATAAGAAATCGCTGGCGGCAAAACCTCCAACTAGGAATGCGTGCTACGAGGTACTGTCAATGCACGAAGATGCGGGTGATGTTAAAGCCGAGCTCACCTTGATTTGGATTCCAGGCTTTAATCTCGTTGCTGCTTGTCGCTGTTTCTTGAAAGCTTCCGCGATTGCCTCTACAGATGGTTCGAAGAATTTGGCAACGTCCTCGCTGTACAAGTGTTTGAAGGTCATATATTTGCGTTCGGTATAAGGAGTCACTTACCCAGCCAATTTTAACTGACCAGAGCGGATATCATACTGAGGTTCTTTGTCGCGTACAGTTCCAAACCTGATATATTGCGGATCTCCATCATCCCGGAACCTCAATTTTGTAGTCTTGTCAAAAATCTCCTTCATCTGCTGGACGATATCAGGTGTTCCGTATCGGGAGTTGGCAAGTTTGGCTGTGGCGGAAAGCAGTGTTATTAGAGGCGTCGAAATAACACGTAGTGCGTACCCTTGAGGAATGAGTGTGCTCTCTGCGTGACAAAAACAGATCCCTGAAGACGACCTATGGGGTGTTCGTGTCAGAGCAGAAATTCTATTTCGTTGAAAAGAAAGATATGACATTCCGCAGGTGCGATCTCCTTGAATTCCCTTGGATGAGACAACTTGATAGAGTAGGTGCTGAGATCGATGGTACCACCTCCAGCGTCGATAATCAGGATCCCTTGATGATCCGACTCGGACCCTGACTCGGCCTCCTCATGGTCGTCAGAACTGATGACAGGGAGGTTGGAGAGCGAGTCTGAAGTCAGCACATTGGTGACGCAAAAATTAAGACTCGCTTCTCCCTCCGTCAGTAGATGGATGCGATCCGCATGCTCGTCTCCGCGAGGTACTAGCCCTGAAATCTCAGCAGCAAGGCGGATTTGTTGCTGTTGCAGCCCTTCCCATCCATTCGGATGTGTGAGAATGAATTCGATGTCGTTCTCCAGTGACTTCCACATGGAAACGCCACTAGCATGAGATTCGATGATATAGTTGCGAGTGCAGGTGAAGAGATAGCGCATGAAATCCCCAAGAACCTGGACTGCGCTTATACCCCGGGGAAGGGGCGGTATATCATCGTCTTTGATATGCGACGATGATAAATGCTTGGCTCGTAAGTGAAGTTTCCACCTGTGTCATCACTATAAGTAAAGAAACGACATTGTCTCTCCTCTAAGCCTACCATTCGAGCTTGATCCAATTTTCTTCTTCTGCTTGTTCGATGATCTGTTGCTGTAGGGTTTCGGCACCGACGGCCTTGACGGCACCTTGACGGTCGTAGTACAAGATTGAGGGTATCTTGTTGTCGCCTCCGACGTGTTCCTGGGCGGGATACCTGATAGGCGACGTGTAGGTGCCACCTATATCTCCGGATTCCAGAAATGTGCTCACCTTGAAACACCGAAAACCTTTGGAACTTCACCAGGATCAAGTATGCAGTATGAGACGCCACTATATGTAGTACCAACGTCGAAAGCGAGGACCAGTTTGCGACAGAGACCACGATACAGTTCTCGGGAGGGCATGTTGTATGCGGACGCAGCCGTAGGTGTCGAGGGAGCTCAGGAGGAAAATGCACTCTTGCAGCTAAGTCACTGCAGAAGGACACGCGACAAGAACAGTGTATGCTGTGCAACATACAACCACAGCAACAGGCAATGATGGAGTTCGGCGTAACATGAGGAAAACCTTACTGGGACCACATCGATGATCGAGTTACCAACTGCGTGACAAGCACCAACAGACCAACTTAATTAAATTAGTCAGCAGCTTCCAACGTGTTTCCTGGCAGTCGTTCCACTGGCAGTGTCCCAATCATCCCCGATCTATCGTTCACAGCCCCGCATTGTTACGAGATTGTGACACTTTGATTGTGCTCCAAAACATGCTGCATGCACATGCTCAGAGACGTAATTCTTCCTGTGGCTAGGGTTACCTGCACCATTTGTGGGAATCCTTCCCCGGACTCCACTGCGAACACTCACCCGACAGCTGTCGAGTACCATCATGTCGAATGGCACACCACGACCATCCAAAAAGGTAATTCTTGCGCATACCGAGAGAATACAGAATTAATTGTTGGCGGAGCGACAGTGCGAAGCCGCCTGTTTCGAGTATGTCTTAAATCGTTTCCTAGTCTATGCACGATGTTTTGGTAAATTTTTGATTCTCATTAGTGCTGAGTGTCCACCCCCATCAGACCTCACGGACAAACTCGTCAGAATAAATGATCGATATGTCGCTGGAGGGGCCTTTGGCGATGTATACAGATGTCGGTACAATGGGGGTTCAAAGCCGCAGGAGGTATGCACGTAGTTTACAACTCGAGGCACTCCCTAATATCAATTTCCCATTTCCCTCAGGTTGCAGTGAAGGCATTGAGATTTAGCTTGGACGAAAATACGGGAGATAAATCAGACAATGTAACCCTTTTCTTAGTGGTCGACGAGTATGATTTGAAACTCCTTCTAGACATTGCGAAGGGAGCTTGGAATTTGGAAGAGGCTAAGCCATGACAACATTGTCCCATTCCTTGGCATTGCATACGGCTTTGGCATGGATGGTGCAATCTCGTT
>JBBPLL010000275.1:0-37699 GCA_038089755.1 Leccinellum rugosiceps | reverse complement strand
GTAGTAGCATTAACGCACTATCTTTTCACCGAATGCAGGAAGTGGATTATACGTATTCTTCATCATCGCAAACGAGGCCCGCAACGCACAATGGATTTCGAGAGTATCTGCGGAACGGACAAACAAATAAGGACGAATCTCGTGCGAGTAACGTTATCTACATTGTTGCGTAGGGTGAAGGAAGGATGTTACGAAGATTCTGAAGTGTGACATTCTCATCTCCAGCGGTCGTAATTGTGCAGCTCATGGACCGGATGGGGTGGGAATGGTGGATGAACGAGAACGATGAATGAGCGGATGTGCCTGTGATGACCATGTCTTACACGCCACTGGCAATACGATGCATCTTGGATTGTCGTCACTATGAATGGGCCAAAATTTTAGTAAGCGCCGCCCCAGTGAACACTGCATCGAAACAGTGGATCTCCCTATCTCGAGCATATGAGTACATTGAAAAGTCTGCAAAGAGGCGACCGTCATATAACCGACTGGTATAACAATTGCGATGGAATTCCCGTCGGGAGAGAAGTTGACCGCAACCACCGGCCGTCGGCGTGTTTGAATGGGCCAAGCAGTCGCTAGCCCATGAAAATTAACCAGACGCTGAGCATCCCGTCCTCGGATCCGCTTGCGATTCTCGTCCCATCGGCTGTGCTGCAGCCGGCTTTCACGTTTCTGATAAGTTGGTGAATGCTGAGCGCTGACTCGGAGTAGTTCAACTTGCAACATCCGAGTCTGAATTGGGAAAAAGTCCCATCTTTACATAAATCCGTGATGCGGCATGAACCACATCATCCACCCTCTACCCGACACACACCCCGAATTCACCGTCGTTCGTTGGCCGGGGTTCACAGAGTACCGGGTCGCCCATTACTGGCTGGCGCGTGACGGGAGCGGGCGAATTGTGCGTGGGACAACTGTCTGGTCGTGGATCGACACGGCCATGGTCGTCCTGTTGGTTTTGACCGTGTGTGCGTGGTTCGAGGTGTGTCTCGTTTTCGCGAGCACGGTTGTGTGGCAGGTACGGGCTGACTCGGAGGTCGTCGTGTGGTAGGCACAAGGAAAAGGAGGTCAAGACCGTGACCACGGCCACGGCCCCGCCGTACCTGCGCTCGCGGCCATGCCTCGTCGTGTTCTGGTTCTCGGGGTTGGGATCGTATTGACCTGGCTTGTCTGGACCCGCTGTAACCAGGTTTTACACGGTACGTCGTCCCCTCCGTCCTATTCCGTCAACCCATTCCATACTTTTCATCCATCTCGCTCCCATCGTTCAACGTGTTCAACTCCCGCTTATAGAATCCCTTCTCGTCTTTCCTGCCCTTTGTATCCAGCTTGAAACACACCGCGGTCACCCCCTCCTGCCCTCCCCGCTCTCCGTTACGCGTCACTTCATCCCCCTCTCCGCGCTCGAAGATGTCGTCATACATGAGGGCTTTCGGAGGTGGAACGTCAGGTACTATCTGGCGGCGCTGCAGCGGTACAAGCGGCCCATTGCCTCCACGTTAACTGCTGTTGCTGTTTCGGACAAATGTGAAGCCGATGCACCTGGGTCTGTGTCTGTCGATGAAAAAACGAAACCGAGATCCGAATGTAGTACCCTTTCCTCGCCAATCGAGGCCTCGGATGGCATCATCGAGGTACACGTTGCGTTCGAGGTACGCATCATATTACTTACGCCCTACGTACCTAAGGTTGACGGTCAAAATGAACATGCATACGTGCACGTACGTACGTACGCACGCACGCACAGAACATTCTCCCCTACTTTCCCGTCCTCCACGCGGTCTATTGTGGCGTTCAAGAGACACTCTTTGCGGAGAACGGTGGTGAGGTGCCGACATAGCAATGACATCAGACTCATAACGGTTTCATACATGTCGTATCAAGAGTAAAGCGAATAGTTGAGGTACGAAGCGTCCTCGTGTTGCGTCACACCAATCCCCGTTTCTCGGAGATGGATTCTCCAGAAGCAGCAGTGTTTGTATTTGACACCTTAGAACTTGCTGGCGTTTTCAAACTCCTTATCACGTATTGGCAACCAGATACGAGACAAAAAAGCCCACGCGTTACTCGAATACATCGGTCCTCCCGAGCTGTGCCGAGATGGCGGCGACAGGCTTGCCCTCGAAATCAAACACATCCCCACCCTTGTAGGCCACCAAATCCTGAGGCATCTGTACGGTGACACCCAGTGCTCTCTCCAGGAACACACTGCCGAGTGCGAGTGCTGTCGTTTGATCAATGGTGCCATTCGAAGCCAGAGCGAGCTGCATGCCTTGGTCAGACATGGGGCGTCCAGGAAATGAGCCGTGCTAAACTTTGACATACCCGAGCGATTTCCCAGCGCAGGTTGCGCACCTCAAACTCGTCTAGTAGACCTACACCTACTTGAACGCCTGCTGTCAGCAATACAGAGACGAGCGACTCAGTAGTGAGCGGCGGTCCTGCAAGTCTAACGACACGTGTTTAGATCCCAAAACTACTCAATATTCTAGAGACGAATGGAATTGCTTACATTCGGCGTTCATCCCATGTAGTCGGGAATGGCTTTGGCTGAGTGACGACAACGCTCACTCCAGCGCGTGCAATTTCTGAAGCTATCAAATGGGACTCGATCGCACCGGCAAACGTCATCTTAAGAGTGACGCCTGATTGGGACTCGTATTCTCTTTTCATACGTAACAAGGAAGCCATGATGTCTGCGTTATCCACGTTAACGACGAGGGTTGCAGCACCCTTCGCAAGCGAACCCCTAGACTGAGCAGACGATAAAAAGGCGAGAGGAGGGAACTTACAGCGCAGACACGGGCCAGCATCGGATCGTTTCCTTTACCCAGTAACATGGAACGTAATGCGGCGATCTGAGTGCTGACGCTCCGTGCGCTATTCTTCGTAATCGCAATGTGCATGGCAACGTCGGTCTGGATGGATCCATTACCGAGGATGTTCGGTGCGCCCAAAGAGAACGCCGTGGACGAGCCTCGGACAAAAGATCCCGAGGGGGCTACTACGCCCGCTGTCACCCCATTTCTATACGCTAGGCTGAAGACGTTGGATATGGTTTAGTGACGCGTCTGCATACATGACGCAGACTCACAGCGTGCCTCGACCTCCAAATTGCAGGCCATCAATAGCCCTTACAAGACCGTCTCCAAGGATGGTGGGCGGGTTGCGTTCAATGGGATTGAATACGGTACCGTCCGCGGTACTCGGTTCAAGGCGAATCTCGACTACGCCGAGTGATGCGCCATAGGTGGTCAGACCAGGGACAATGGAACCGCCGTCAAGATCAATGATCTCAGCATTTTCGTCATGGTTCAGGTATGTGGAACACGGGCCCGAACAGACAAGTTCACCGTTGCGAACGACCACGTTCTCTGGACGTTCTTGGACAGAGATATCTTTCCCTGACCTCGTGTAGATACTGCTAACGTTAGTGAAAATAGCATATTGAACTGGTCGTGGGTCAAGGGGAGGAAGGCCCTCATAAACGAGCGTAGCTGTTGCCTCCATGTCAAAGTTTGGTGTTTGGGGTGGGGACTGGGACGCGAGTGGCTTTTCTGATACCTTAGGGACCTTTAGTTGCGGAATACCATCGATGAAAACCTGTCGGGGTATAGCAGCAAGGCTCAGGGGATGTGAGTCCCATATAACGACGTCTGCATTCCATCAGTCTTCTGGTAAGTATGGTACGTTGCCTCCTACCAGCATCATAGCCTGTTGGTGACCTTGCATATCATGATGAAACAGACACCAAGAGAAAAAATACCTTCTTCGATGCGACCAATTCGATGCCCGAGACCCATCGCGTCCGCGGGGGTTGCAGTTACTGACAATAATGCGATGTTTGCTGGGAGACCAAAATAATGCGCTTGCGCCGCCTCGTGGAGAAGGTATCGACTGTTTATGACAGGATGATCCGACTGTGAGGTTGTGAGTGAAGTATCGCATTCTCCGGCTGAAGAGTACCGGCCTTCATAACGACGGGAATACCGCTAGACGCCAAGATACGAGGCGCAAATTCCGAACCTCGATAGGCCTCGCGCTTTTTCCTATGTAAGCCGTAGGTCATCATGAAACATAGAGTGTGAAGACGCGGACCTGAAGTTGTTAGCAAAGAGAGCTATCGAAGGGACGCCACCCTGATGGCACGAACGACCGGGTCAGTATCATACATCCAAACGTCGAGGAGAAGACACACCCAGGTCTTCTTGAGCAGATCTGGGACCAAGTACGTCTCCCCAGCATGATGGAACGAGGCGACAGGGAATTTGAACTCGTTGGAAAGCTATCAAACAGATTGCTTCAGAGCTACGCCACCATACTAAGCGTAAGAACGTACTCTGACGATACCATCTAAATCTACAGCCTGTGAATCGGAACTCATGCATATATCTCACATAGGATGTATTATTTCCTCACCTCATAGCAATGCACGGCAAGTTTCACTCTGCCTCTTAGGACATCGACCAAGGCTTCCCATTGAAGGTCTTCTGGGAATGTTGAGTCGCCGAGTTCTTCCCATGCACTTGCTTCGGCTTTGGCGCAAAATTCGTCTTGCTGATCACGAATTTTACGTGCAGTATCGTATGCCTGTCTGAAATTCCAGCCCGTATCCATGCGGGTGATGGAATAGACACTCGAGGGGTTTTCGCCTGCGTTCCGCCTGCCATCAAACACAATATATCTTCCAAGAGTCAGGCATTGTCACTAACCACAAGCGTGTCTATTGACTGTTAGATAGATGTTCTGAAAACCACACGACAGAAGCTCACTTCATATGCCTCCATCTTGGTGGTATGCTGTGGTCAAAATGCGATCCATTCAGAGTATACGGGGGTTCCACCAGCATTGATGAGGGTGAGCGTTCCTTTGTTTCTCGTAGCTTTATGATAAACGCCTGTCCACCTAATGGGAAGGAGAAGAACTCGAACCATATCCTAATCGATTGATTATTGGTGGACCGTACCGATGTTATTCGCGCTCCCAGGAAGGATTTGAGCAGTTGTCACACCACCTGAACGCGCCAGTTCATAGCCGTCATCATGCGTGTTTAACCCGTCAAGGCTACGTAGCCAGGGTAGGATAGGCGCTTTGTAGGAGTTCGTATCATCCGCACCTGTTAACTTGTGAACAAATGAGATATCAAGCACCACAGGTTACTTACCTTCGAGTTCCGGCGCACTTCCAACCCCGAGATGGGAATGAAGATCGACAATACCAGGCGTGACCCATGCACCGTTCGCGTCCACGACCTCGACGTCATAATCATTGACAAGGTTGGGAGCAACAGCGCCCACTGTTTTAATCAGGCCTCCAAGCACCAACAGATCACCCTGAACGACCTCTGTCCCATTCTGCCCAGCAGTCCATATCGTTGCGTTCCTGATCAACGTTGGTTTCGCCTCAGGAGAGAAGCGGTCAGATTGCAGACGAGCGTGAAAATTTGCTGCTGGACCAGCTGGCGTCTTGGTATATCTACACTGGTTGAGGACTTTGGCTCGCCTCGCCAATTCTTCGCTGGAAAGTGTGGTCCCATGCCAGACTCGTGTGGAAATGTAAAAAAGCGAAAGTGCAGCTATGAGGGCGGCGCACAGTCGAAACCAACGTGATGAGACGCGACCGTGCGCATGATCCCCCAGAGCGTGGACTCCCATCTGGGTCTGTCGTGCAGTCGACGTAGAAAGGTGTAGACTTAGTAAAAGGTGTAGACTTAGTAAAGGTGGAAACCGAACAGCAGACTCAGCAACTTGTGCGCGTGTGAACGATCAGCACTTCAAGCCCTCAAAAGCTTCATCAACCCGGGCCGTCGTGGGATTTTGTTAAGTCGTAAGTATCTTTGTGACTTGTCAACGACGTTGTCAACGTCAACTCGAGCTCCTACATACATGCCCAGACAACACCACCAATTTTCAGTACAACCCCAATGACCGAGTTCAGTTACACAAGAGTGTTCTCGGAGGCCGAGATTCTGACAGTGCGTTCCCCTGGCACGGTACAACTTGATGCCTCGGCAAGTCTTATGGGAGTTGCAAACTTCAAGCCACCGGCACAGGAAACATTCAGTAAGTCAGTCCGGAAAACGACAAGACTTTCTGAGAGTCTTGGGGATTGGTGCACTTATAATGATAGTCTTGGGCCGTCACTGACCATAGTACCTTATGGTCGGGGTACACGAGGCTCGCAATCTGAGGCATTCCAGAAAGGTGATGTGTGATCCGTTCGACACTAAAATGCTGGTCCCAATACTGTGCGCTGCGTTTGACGTAGAGGCACATCATATTGTGGTATTTCTTTTTCTTATTAGAATCCGACGATACTCACATGGCGTTGTGGAAGTCGTTAACACTCCTCACCTACAGGTCCACAATGCTATGTGCGACGATGAGAAGCTTTGATTACTGGATGCATCATGCACCAAGAATTTCCAACTGTGGCCTTGATCCAAAGTCTTAGAATTTAAAATTCAATTTTTTTCCAGTCAGTGACACTTCCCACTTTGACCTCCTTGCTCGTGTGTGAGCTGATTGCAGCGGCCATTGTTCCAGCGTGTGTTTGGATCTGGATCTGGCCCACGGACAGTGACAGCACCCTTTGTGGAAATGTTTGTGGACTCGGCAACATGCGCCTTTCCGATTTCAACTCACGGTGAGTGAATCGCATTATTGTCCACAATCAAAGGTTGGCTCTCCTCGTCGTCCACAGCAAACATCAAAGCGACGGCTCCCGACAGTATGAATAGGCCGAGTTTTGCCTTCGCACATCTCATCCCCTCCTCGATCATTCTTCTACTTCTGACTGGACCTCCCCATTCCCATCATGAACAACCTCTTCATGTCCGAACCACCCCCGGACGTCGACGCCTATGCTCCAAAGTTATGTTTTTGTGGCAAAAAGACGGTCGAATCCCATGAATTCTGGTTCTGCTCTACCAAGTGCGCGCGTCTGGACGCTCTGCGGTCGCTCGACAATCCTGAATGCCACTATCGCAACAATGTACGCAATGCCTATGTCCAAGCTGGAGTTCTAGAGCTCTATCCTCGTCGCATGATGTCTGTGGACCAGTTCCGCCCTGGACCCATCGCGCCCCACGTTGTCGTGAACTCACCCGTTCATCTTCCTCCACCAACGAACGCGACTCATAGGAGGAATCCAGCCATAGTCCATCGGGATGCCCGGGATAGGAACATGGTCGGATTCCCGGCGCTTTCTCAGGTGACAGGCAGTGTTCTAAATAAGAGGACCCCAGGAGGAGAGGCACCCGTCGCTGGGAGACATGATCACGCAAGATGGGAAATTCCTCCGAGGGCGCCATCTCGCGCGCAGCGTCGTGACAAGAGCGTCGAATTCATGGAGGCTTTCGATTCTGCTCGTACCCTCAGACGAGTTCCACAATCCCCCGATAATCTCCGGGGAAACATCGGGAAATCGGTGGCGGCTCTGTTCGGCAGGCCTAAGAAGGACAACGCGAGCGGGAACCCTGAGAGGGTGTTTGGCCACGCCGTGAACACAATCGTTCCACCGATGAGGAAGGAGTCGCTACCTTCCAACCGCCAGCCTAGGAACCCTCCCTTTGTGGCTTCAGCGTCCAAGTCAAAGGCCCTTCGCCGTTCTCGGTCGTTTGCGGTCGGGAGTCCTGTGGACAAGCGGGATACGGTGATGCACGTTGTCGAGGAGATGAGAAGAGAAATGCCCGGAAGCTTTGACCCCATGTCTTTGTTCGACAATGATGATGATTGAAGTCGGACCACGATACGATTGGTTGATGACTACTAATGACTGTTACGTCGGTGAACTGTCTCACTTTTTTTCTCACCTTGCACTCGCACACGTATGATATGCTCCATCTGCCGCTGTTCTTTCTTCTTCGTCTGTATTCTCTAATATGCGTTCCATATAACTTTTGCACGATGACTATACATTATGTTGATCATGCCTTAGTACACCCGGCCATCTGACCAAGTATTAAACCAGCAACTAGGTTATCACCTCGATAATCTGTTGATCAGAGCCTCGCACGATCATTCGACTACGTATGTAAATATAACGAAATGCGTCGTCCCAAAATCCAAACCCAAGACTACTGAACGTCGACCGTACCGATGCTCGCCATCAACTCACTCAACGACGTCTCCGCTTGAATCTGAACCCGGATGAAACTGTCCGTCGCCACGCGTTTGTACTGCCCGCGTCTCTGCGAGGCTAGCAGCAGCGCCCCAAAAGGCTGCCGAAGCCGAACGAGAATCCGCAGCGCACGCACTTCGAGATCAAACAGAGGATCATTGCCTGAGAAATCCTCGTCGAGCAAGGGACTGATCCACGGATGAACGAGAACAAGGCGCTGTGTCGAGAGCGAGTCGTCCATGGTCTCGATCCGTACCTCGCCGAGAATCGGCGCCATGGAACGATAAACATGAAGCCTTGAATCGGAATTACGTGCCACGACCTGGGGGAGACCCGTGAGGTGGAAAACAAGCCCAGGAAGTCGAAGTCGACCAGAGACGAAAAATAGTGATGGGAGGTCAAGGAGACGTTCATATAGCGCGACGATAGGAGAGGGATCGGGAAAGGACGATTGCAAGCCCATGACCATCCGATTCATCTCGGCGGCCTCTATGGCTTTGGGAACATGGGGAGGCAGGATTTGGTCGTATACAGTGAGATCGGAGGGGAGGTAGCTTTTGGTAGTGCTCCCTGATATTCCAGTCCAAGAGAGAAGCGTGATATAATCCGACTGCGTCAGGATGTGCTCGAGGAGACGACGAACTGCTCGCTTGCCCTCACCATATATGACCGGGAGTGAGATGTCAAAGATTCCAAATAATGAGTATGCGATATCTTCTTCCCGTGTCGTCTCGCGTTTCGAAGCGAGGTACAGCTTTTCGCGCACCCTATCCAATCCCGGCTGAAGTGTGGCGAGTTTCTCCGTGGCGAACTTCGTTGCCTGCTCCATCTCGAAGAGAATAATGGAGGATTCCTTGTGATTAAACATGTCCAGACCGAGGTATGGCTTCCAATCCTCTGTGTAAAATTGAATCGCCCTTGAAGCAACATACTCTTGATACGTCCACCCGCGAGTGTTCCAGATGCTTTTCCAAAGATCTCCGTCTTGTTGCGACTCAGAGAGTACGCCAAGGAGATGAACGATCGTGAGTGCTGCGTGACAGTACCACCGAAACATGGCGACAACAGATTCTTGCTGAACCCCCTTGTCTGCCTGATTGACGCAGCACGTATCGCTCCATGCCCACCGAAAACGGCGAGATTGGACCACATTACAGAATTTGATGAGCTTCTCAATTGTGAGGGATTCGGGTAGTCGATAGATCGAGATGTCCTCGACCATCTGGAATGTCGGCTCGCCAGGCTGCCATCTGTGCGAGAACATCACATATTGATAGAATTTCTTCACCTCTTCCTTGATGCGTGCATAGTCGAGACGATCATGTGTAGTCATTGCAGACCGAAGTTCGTCGAAGACCAGGAGTTCTTCAAAGGCAGCGGCTTGCTGTGTTTTATCATACAGACGACCAGTGAAGGTGTCGATGAGCACGCGGGGTATGTCACGGATGGTGTCGTCAACGACATTTCTGATGAGTGGTGTCGCGTCGAGATATTGACTTCGAAGCTCTGATATCAAAATGATGTAAGCTTGTATTTTCATGTGGGTTAGATCCAATACACTCACCACAAACTCGCGGGTCTGCCGAATTCCTCATGGTCGACAACATCATCTCGAATGCACTGAATGCCTCCCTATAGCGGCTCATGCTACGCAATACGGAGCATTTTTTCTCGTAACCTTTGTGGTTCGATGGGTCTTGTGCAATAGCCTGATCGTACCATCACTACCTCAACTACGCGTGATGTGCGAAGTCGATTTATACCTTGGTAACGTTGACGAGTTCCTCCTCCAGTAAACCTTTTCGCGCCTTGCAGCATTTAACAATGATATTATTGATGTTTGTTGGGTTGAGCGAGAGTGCACTCGAATAGTATCCGATGGCCGAGGCATAGTCCTTGGAGTCCATGACCGTGTCAGCATGGTTCTCAAGCTTCTTGACACAACGTTGGTGGAAATCTGGAGAGATTCTGAGATTGTTCTTCATGTCACCAGTGAAATTGCTTACCGAGTTCCCAATGCGACTGATCATGGAGGGCATGACTATCCTCGAACATATCGGCCTTCATCTTTCTGAAGCACTCGATGGCCTCCGCAACACGATCTTCTTCTTCCAAAACATCACAAACTGCCCGATAGAGATGAAGCTTTGGAAGCATGAACTGAATGACACGAGAATTGTCAAGACATTCTAAACGACCATGCAAACCACAATATACCTTGTCTGTACCTCCCAATACGTCATTAGCTGAATGGAAACACAGCCCCACCCTGGCCCATCCCATCAAGGTATTGGGACTCGGTGAGGAGGTGAGGGATAATATAGTAGAGTAGGCTGAGAACGCCTCAATGTGTTTCCCTGCACTTGACGCCTCGTCTCCGATAGCCCGAAGCCGTGATACACACTGGTTCCTGAAACCTGGCGGCAAAGGGTAAAGATACATCCTACAAACTGACGCAGACTCACCTTCAAGCCAGTCCATGATCAATTGATTGTGCTGTAGATCCTCATTTATGGTGTTGACGATCTCGAGAAGATGCACTGCAGCATCACATATGCGCCCACCGGCATACATGATTTCACATTGATGTCTCTGCTCGTGTACGCGCAGGGCGCAGTGTGACGCAGCAAGCTGGTGAGTGAGTTCTTGGACAGATTTCCTGAGGTCGGCTGTTTTTGCCATGGATGGCGTAAAACAGAGGTGGGTGATCATTGCATGAGTTGACGCTAAACGCACCGGAACTCGTTTTCTGAGCATCAAGCTCTGCTTGCAGTGATCTGATGGTCTCGTTGAATTGATTGGCTGTGCATCGGCAGACGACTGTCAACGAGGTGGAAGTAAGCTTAGACTGGACGCACTGGAGTCTTCCTCTCGAGAACGAAGAGATTGGATGGTGTGCTTGAGGCTTTCTTTTTCCTCGTTGGCCGTAGCAAGCTGGCTACGGAGTTGTTGAACAATTTCCTCAAGACTTGGCTCCAAGAGAATCTGTTTGAGTCGAAGATATGTAGTAGTTGGTAATGACATATGATGAAAGTTGTGAAACTCACGTTATCGCGGTAGTGTGATGGAAGGATACCCGAAAGATGTTGAAGGATGATTTTCTCCTCTGGAGCGGCCGCGATGTCGTTGTTTGGTGAGATGGCCACGGGTGAGATGAACCCGGAGTTAGGCATTGTGACTGTCGCAAGGTGTTGATGGGATGTAGCGTCCCAGAGTGAGAACGACGAGGATCCGGAAGCTGCGATGAACCTGTCGTTGGGTGTCAGTGCGATAAAACTTGCATGGTCTCGGTCGCGAATGCTCCATTTTGAGATTGTTGTCCAGGTCGACACCTCGAGACAGTGGATGTCGCCTTCGCCAGACAAGACGAGGAGTTGCTTGCCATCGCTCGTCCAGGCGAGGCATCCATTCTTTCCGCTGCTTGCGTTAATTGGCAAGTCTGTGAGGAGTCGGCCGTCGAGACTGCCGTAGACACGAACGGAGTTGGCATTCCACGTGGCAGTTGCGATGAGTAGTCCGTCGGATGAGAACTTGACCGCGAATACGTGAAAGTTATGTTCGAATGGGCCAAGCAGTTGTTGGCCAGTCGAAAGAGACCAGATACAGAGCGCACGATTATCGTACGATCCTGTGGCGATTTTTGTCGAATCCGCCGAGATATCCACCGCTAACACCTGAATGATGTGCGCTTTGAACTCGGTCACCTTTTTGTGGCCTGTCGCGTTCCACACCGTCACTCGACCATCTTCCGTCCCAGCCACGATCCACTTTCCGTCCCGCGAGACCGCAAGGTCGCAAACAGAACTTCCAGCGTCCATTGGCTTCCCCACTTTCTTGCCATCCGCCACTCTCCATCGACGAATCTTTCCTTTTGTTCCTGCGCTCACGACATGCTTCCCGTCGGGGAGAAACTTGACCGACCATATGGTGTCTTCAACATCGATCTCGATCGGGTTGACATTAACGATGTTGGATGTAATAATCTTTTCATTCAATTCATGTACATGAGGTTTCATCAGCACCTCAGCGCTCATTCTTGGTGGTCGCCGATTCACCCACCTGCTGTCCGCATGAGCTGTTCACCCCATTCGGTCCTTTTTATCTTACCATCAGTTCCCCAGCGCACCAATGATCATACCCATATGTATGTGCTACTCACCGTCCCTTTCCGTCAGGCGCATCTCGGAAGACATACTCGGTAGGCCAGGTTCCAAAGAGCGGGATGCAAAGAGAACTAATCCCTCGTTTACTTTTGGTGCGTCATCATGTCACCTGACAATACACGTGTATTTAATTACGGCCCTTTTTTCTACCTGTCGTGATGCTTTTCGACGAAGCAAGTAACCATCAAAGCCTACGCATTGGTCACTGACTTTGGAAACGATCTTTACCTCATTTTCCCGACATTGCTCTCTCTGCTACTCGTTCCCTATCGTTCCATGCTGCGACGCCACCATTTCACTGCACTTATCCAGCACCATCGTATTATCGCATCGAGCATAAATGGACACCCTGACTTGTCAGTGTACGCTCAACAAATCAACTTTCCGTTACAATCCGGACACTTTCAAGAATGTACTCGAAATATATGCTATCCGACCCTCAAATACCCTATCCCTACTCGACTTGTGAACACGGGAGGTCGCATATCTTATCATGTATGTACCGACCACTGTGATCAGGGTTTCACTGTCTTCCGAGCTGACAAGCGACAGGGAACGTCACACTAAACGCCAGAGGCGACATCTCCGTCCATAGGAATGTAGACACTCAAGTCAGGCACGAACAAGAATCGCGTGACGAAAGGTATGCGTCCCATGCGCCCTGTGTGTAGAGCGCGCTGGCTTCATTACGAGCACTGAAAACGAACTGAGGAAAATCCAGAGCAGAGTGAACGATCGTGGATAAGTGGTAACGACTCGACGACATCAACGATGCACTTGGTATATTGCATTCAGCGTAGTAATTGTACTCATGGAGTACAACCCCCGCACCCCAGTTCGGTCTCAGATATTTTTATAGATCAAACAATGAGATACTGTCTGAGATCTAAGACACACAGGTTGAGAACTGTTTAAAGTGATGAGAATTTAGGCTGGAATCCAATACGTGGAGTCCATACCCTTGCCGACAGTCTCGTCGCACCATACAGCATGCAGGAGGGTTTTGGCTGAGTTGAGTACTAGTGTTCAGAACACCAACATCCGGTCCACGCGGGCCGATTAGCCGATCAACAAGTTTGGCCTTGTTTACATGCATCGTCGCAAAAAATTTTGGGTCATACGCCCATATCGTCGAACTCGAGATCAGGGTAAGCCGGCCTTGGAGGGTAAATAAATGGCATACGGTCCGTCTCTATGCCTTTTCTATCTTTTTATTGTCCAGTGATCAACTTTTCTTGGGTTTCTCTTTTTGTTACTAGGTGAATCAGGAAATCGCGGCGGATTTGGACGCGGTGGTGGACGTGGAGGAGGTGGAGGACGCGGCGCTCCGAGAGGCGGTGGTTGGGGTGGTCGTGGTGTGTCACTTGCACCTTTTTTTTTCTTTTTTCCTTGACCTGTTGATCTCAAATGCCTAGGTGGTGGCGTGCGCGGCGGCGGTGTGCAAGGCCGTGGGCGAGGTGGAGGTCGTGGCGCCGGTGGTGGTCGAGGTGCACGTGGCGGAGGAGGTCGTGGTGGCAGGGGTGGTGGACGTGGAGGCGCCAGAGGCGGGGCCAAGGTGATCCTCGAGCCACATCGGCATCCAGGGATATTCGTCGCCAAGGGTAAGGACTCGTTGCTGGTCACCAAAAATCTCGTTCCTGGGGAGAGCGTGTATGGGGAGAAGCGGATCACAATCGAGGGTGCGGCGGAGGGGACCAAGGTGGAATATCGAGTGTGGAATCCGTTCCGGAGTAAGCTGGCGGCGGGGGTGTTGGGCGGGATGGACGATATTTACATCACGCCGGGGAAGAAGGTATTGTATTTGGGTGCGGCGAGCGGGACGAGCGTGAGTCATGTAGCGGATATCGTGGGTCCCGTGAGTGTTTTGTTTCCTTGCGTTCCTTGCTAGTGTTGCTGAATGTCTACAACCGCAGGACGGCGTGGTTTATGCGGTCGAGTTCTCACTTCGGTCGGGTCGAGATTTGATTAACATGGCTAAGAAACGAACGAACGTCATTCGTGAGTAGACGGCATCTCCTGATGGGCGTGTTTGCTAAAGAAAATGGGACACTAGCCATTGTGGAGGATGCTCGTCTGCCAAACAAGTATCGCATGCTCCTTTCGACCGTCGATGTGATTTTTGCGGACATCGCCCAGCCGGATCAAGCGCGTATTGTCATTCACAATGCACAGTATTTCCTCAAGGATGGCGGCCACGCTGTCATCTCTATAAAAGCGAGCTGCGTCGACTCGACGATCGCACCGTCTGCCGTGTTTGCGCAAGAAGTGCAGACCCTCAGAGCCCACAAGCTGAAGCCAATTGCTCAGATCACGTTAGAACCGTATGAACGCGACCACGCAATAGTGACTGGTAAGCGCGAATGCTGTCCGGCTATATGACGTCGATTAACTTGCCGTTGCAGCCCAGTATCTTCGTCATCAATAGTGTTCAGATCTATTTGACACGTTTTCATAACTCGTTTGTTGTACAAAAAAGCTGTTCGTACGAAATGTTGTCGGCATTACTGTACTTTCGGAAATGGCAAAAAATATCTCTTGAAAAGTTCCACGTGTACATACCGACAGTTTTTGGACTCTATACTTTACCTCGCT
The DNA here is from genome assembly GCA_038089755.1 of Leccinellum rugosiceps. Lineage (NCBI taxonomy): Eukaryota > Fungi > Basidiomycota > Agaricomycetes > Boletales > Boletaceae > Leccinellum > Leccinellum rugosiceps. The sequence continues at coordinate 22,820 of JBBPLL010000275.1, read as the reverse complement.
AACGCCACCACACCACGACCAGGCTCTACGAAGCTTGAAACGAGCTGGCGAAAAAAATTAGCTGATGCCAGCCCAAGTTGAAATAAACTTTGGTACTCCACCTCGCCCGTCGCCACGAACGTCATCCGAATTTGAGGAGGTTTCGTATCCTTTTCAACACCCGCAACCACATCCCTGGACAACGTCGACCGTGCAGCACGAAGAGACTCTGCCTCTGCACTACATGTCTGAGGACACGTCAACAAGACGACGCATTGCGAGAGGACCCGGCAGCAGCGGCGGGTTTATGAGCGGTGACGAGCAAGAAAAAGCGGCGGGGTTCGACGACGAGGGGAAGGATGTGTATTCGAAGCAGAGGCTCGCTACGGGTCGAATTAACAGCGGGCGGATACACAAGCCGTATTTGCCGCCGCCCACGTCCATCGTACGTTCTTTTGCACTGCGCAGCACGGGTGGACTGACCACTGTCTCATTCCACTACCAGTCCGAATTCATCCAGCAAAATTGGGAACACGTTCCTCCTGCGGTATATACCCTTCTTTCCTGCTGGACACGATTCTACAAGATTGGCCTGGCGAACATGGTCGTCTGGGACGAGGCACACTTTGGCAAGTTTGGGTCGCACTACCTCAAGAGGGAGTTCTATTTCGACGTACACCCGCCGTTGGGGAAGATGCTCGTCGGGCTTGCTGGGCTCGTCACGGGTTACGACGGCAACTTTGAGTTCAAGAGCGGAGAAACCTATCCCGCGAGCGTGCCGTACGTAGCCATGCGGGTGATCATGGCGACGTATGGGATTGCCCTCGTGCCACTCGGATGGTATACTGCGGTCGAGCTGGGCTTGAGCCAGTGGGCGTGTCATTTGGTTGCGCTCATGGTGTTGTGCGGTGCGTGTCACGCATGTTTTATCTGACTTGGTTCGTTAACGGTGATGCGCGATTGGTTCTTGCAGATGTTGCATGGCTATGTATCTCGCGGTTCATCCTCCTAGATTCTATGTTGTTGTTCTTCACGTTCACTACCGTCTTTTTCCTCACTAAGTTTCATAATCAACAATATCGGTGAGTCGACCGGGTGTTTCGCTTGATTCATTCGGTAGCGCTCAACCTTGTGTTTCACAGCACGTTTTCGTTTGACTGGTGGATGTGGCTTGCGCTGACGGGTACTTCCATTGGCTGTGTGACGAGGTGAGTCTGTATCGGTTGTGATTACAACAACACCTTGATCAGCGTCGACCGCACAGCGTCAAATGGGTGGGATTCTTCGTCACCGCGGTTGTGGGTCTATACACAATCGAGGATCTCTGGGATAAATTTGGCGATTTACGCATGTCCACCGTAAGGCCACGCGACGCATATAGTCTACCAGTTCCCCACTGATGTCATGTATTTCGCAGCGCGACCAACTGCGTCACTGGGGGGCACGGGTTCTCTGTTTGATCGTTCTCCCCATTCTTGTCTACATGAGCTTCTTCAAGATACACTTCCTTATTCTGAACCACTCGGGTCCGGGGGATTCACAGATGAGTTCGCTCTTTCAAGCACATCTAGTCGGCAACGACTTCTACAAGAACCCTCTTGGTCTGTGTCACGTTGTGTTCGATAATTTGATTGTACTCATGATAATGACGTGCATCAGAGATTGCGTATGGTTCCAAACTCACACTGAAAAACATGGGCTGGGGTGGTGGTCTGCTCCACTCGCACGTTCAAACGTTCCCTGTTGGTTCTGGACAACAACAAGTGACGTGCTATCACTACAAGGACGACAACAACCACTGGGTCGTGCTTCCGACTTGGGATGAACCCGAGTATGATCCGAATGGCCCGCTCAAATATCTTGGCCACGGCGACATTTTGCGACTCCAGCATGCGTCGACGACGCGAAATTTACACTCCCACGCAGTCCCGGCACCCATCACCAAGGCCAACCACGAAGTTTCTGGGTACGGAAACGCGACGCTCGGGGACCTGCATGATAACTGGGTGGTCGAGATTGTGGACGATCGAGGTCGTGAGCATGCTACCAGCCGCGTACGTTCGCTGACGACCAGACTGCGGTTCCGACACGAGGTGCTTGGGTGCTATCTGTCTGCCGCCAATGCTGTCTTGCCGCAGTGGGGTTTCAAGCAGATCGAAGTCAGTTGTGCGCCAGAGAACGATCCGAGCAATGCGCATACACACTGGAACGTGGAGAGTCACTGGAACGATCGTCGTGCGTTGTGACGCGCGTTTTCTTGTCGGGGTAGGCTTCTGACGATCTGTTTGCAGTTCCCCAGGGCGACATGAAGTTGTACAGGTCGCCGTTCTTGCGCGACTTTTGGCACCTGAACGTGGCGATGATGACATCCAACAACGCGCTCGTACCTGACCCTGACAAGGAGGATATCCTAGCGTCGAGTCCGACGGACTGGCCGTTCATGCGGCTGGGGCTACGGATGTGCGGGTGGGGAGACAACCAACCCAAGTATTATTTGTTGGGAACGCCGGTCATTTGGTGGGGCGGGACTGCCAGCATCTTTGCGTCACTGTTACTGTTGGGGTACTACCTTTTGCGTCAGCAGCGCAAGTATGTCGACTTGGATGCACGTAAGTGGTTTCATTCCTGCCCTATGCGATGTATTTTCTGACATATCACTCTGATAGAGGGGTGGGGTCACCTTTTGTACGTGGGCAAGATCGCTTTCTATGGCTGGTTCTTGCATTACAGTGGGTCATTGATGCAGGGTTCTGTCACCATATTCTGATGGGTTTGTGCCTGCCCGACAGTCCCGTTCTTCATCATGGGTCGTGTGACTTACGTTCATCACTATGTACGTGCCTCAACCCCAATATCGCTCCGTTGAGATTGATTGCCTTGCGCGCCCTTCTATAGCTCCCGACGTTGTATTTCGCAGTGCTGATGTTCGCTCATATTCTCGACCACTGCATATTCTCGGCGGGGTGGAAGGAGCGTACTAAGCGCGTCGCATTTGGCGTCGTCGCGTTTTTGATTGTTGCCAACTTTTGGTGGTTTAGGGGGATGGCGTGGGGAATCGAGGGGCCGGTCAATGACCACTGGGGCTTATTGTGGAGAAAGGTAGGTGTTCCTTCTTGGCTTGGTCGAGCTTGGATATGTGCTGACGGTCTTTGGGACAGTCGTGGAACATTTATAATATATGAGGGGAGAGGTGTCGAACACTTTAGGCGTAGATTCTCGGACTCGACTGCTTGTTTGGTTCGATAACGTACTACAATATTTCTGATTCGAGTTAGATCGGCGTCCGTTGCGAGGGGTGCTAAGTACTAGAAATGAATCCAGATAAGACCTATAAAAATGAACGCCGAAAATGTTATCTAAACTGGATCACACGGCGTGTATGCCTTGCGGTGACGACTCGGAGCAGCCACAAAGTCAGAACCTTTTTCTTGCCCGTCAACGCTACTCTTCACTCGAATTCATTACCCTCCCGACCATCCATCGAAGGAGAAAAGTGGCAACACAAATGAAGTGGATTCGCTTATCTATATCCGAACCCATATCCGACCCCGAGGAGGTCGTCTTGCCGTTTCCCGACACCGTCACACGCAGGGTGATGCACCCCTGGCCTCGGAGTCAAGTTCCTAAAATCGATGGTTCGCAGGGCGGTGAGTGTTTGGCTCCAACTCCGGGCGTACAACTCGAGCTGACTTTCGTTCTGTCCTGCCTCCTTCTTTTCTCACTTGTTTATCCCTGCTTCTTTTCCCCTCCGCCCCCCTTTCCAGCGTTCATCGGGGTCGTCGTGGGCTTGAGCGTCTTGATCGTCGTATGCTGCGGCGCGGTTTTTTACCTTCTCCGCCATCACGAACCGACGGAGCAAGACCGTGCGGCACGGCGAGCGGCGCGCTATCCACGCAGTGCTACACGCCGCGGACAGACATTGGCATTCGCCATGGACTCTTCCGCCGCTGGTTCAGCGGAGGATGGTGGTGGTGGCGGCACTTTGGGCTCTCTCAGCGACAAGATGAAGCAAGCGTGGCAGATGAGCACTGGTGGATGGAGTGGGCGAAACGAGAGGGGCCAATTCGGAAGAGGTGGGCGCGGTTGGATGCGAGCTGGCTCCGATGACGAATGGGGCCCTCATTCAGATCGCGAGGACGACGACGTCGACCAAAACTGTGATGTAGCTGCAGCCGGTTCAAGACCAATTGCAAGCCGTATGAGACCACTGAGACCACTGCCGACGGTCGATTCCCGGGAGCCATTACGCCCGGCGCCCGACGGCGCTCCCGTTGTCTCCACGCCTGGAAGCGAAGAAGGGACTGGGGAAGGGGGCAGAGGTGATAGTGCCGTGCGCATCATTGAATCGCCCTCATCGGACACGGCGAGCGGGTTCGTCCCTGTGGTGCGGCACGCGTACGGGACGGCATTCATGGACTCGCCGTTTCAATCGAAGACGACGACGATGTCACACGTGGGGCTGCCCCGGCCTCAGTCGCCACTGTCGCCTTCGTCGCCCGCCGGTTCGTCCCCGAGGGGCAGCGGCGGTAGTGTGGACGACGAGAGCCACGAGGTGTATGGTGTATTCCGCGGTGACGATCGACGTCATCATTCAACGATGTCGAACGGATCTATCTGGACGCAGTCTGGGTCCAAGTTTGTCGAGGATATATGATTGCATGGTGTCTGATTTAGTTGCCTCTTTCCCTCTCTTTTTTTCCCGTTACTCTACGGTGCAATTTCTTTCATGTTGTATACAGCGGCCTCGAATGGTATTTAATAGGTGTAACCCCCCCAGAGTATGCAGACCTCTAGCGCATACGAATTTCATACCGATGGACGAAAAAAGAGGAAGACGGACTAAGCACTTTTGCACAACTACTCCTGGATAAACTGCTTCTAGCTTGGAAGGATGAGCTCGACGCCTTCTTCGTGACCACATCTGTATTGAAACGGCGCACCTTCAGGGTTGGCCCTTAGTCTTGAGCACACAGAAGAGGTCTTTTCGGTGCCGAGGATTTGGCAGTGGACGGACGGGGCGGGCTATACTGTACAGTATTGGTGCCTGCCACCTCCCATACCACTGCCAACAATAGCACCGATGTCACATTGTGACCCAGAAGGTGTTCCTGATGAACCGAGTTGTCGCCAGAGGTTTGATGGTGCGCCTTCTGGGTAACTATTGCTCGATCTGTGAAATGATTAGCGATGCCGCAGACACCGCTGTGAGAGCAACCAGAGCGATATTGACGGCGAGACTGAAGGCGAATGAGGACATGGGTCAGGACTTCAGGGACTGAGAGGAAGGAATGCACACTCGAGCATTAGTCTGACGCTCTACTACTTCAACTCAGCCTCAGGTACTAGGGGTTACAGCATGGGTCGACCCGTCACTGGCACTCGGCGGGTGTGCAGAAGCGACTGCACAATGCACACGATTGTTTGCATTGTGTCGTCGCTCCCAGATGCCGACGAGGGGAACATCGAGACGGAAATAGCGTCGTGGCATGGCTGGCGACTGTCGTCGCGTCCTGCGTCATTGTTGCGTTTGTCCATCAACATGGTGTGGTGCCACCAGCACGCCACGTTGTCATGTCGTCGGGTCGCGTGTCGTTGTGGTGGTGGCGTACTGGACGCTCACGCGCTCACGTTCGTTGTCATGTCGTGTCGTCGTATTCGTCACGGTGGTAGCGGCGGTGTGGCGTACTGTAGGCCCGCGAGGATGGGGAAGGGGGGGATGTGCGAGAGATTCGGAAGGGGACGGCAGCGGCAACGAGGGCAGCTGCACGGTGTACGATCGCTCCTGCACACTAGGACAAGAGACGGGGGGAGAACGAGGGCACGCCACGTTGGCGTGGCGCGTCGTGGTGGTGAATGTTCGTCCCCGTCGCATCCTCCTCCTCGTCGTGCGTGTCCTCGACGTCGTGCTCGTGTCGTGTCTCGCGTCCCATCCCGTGTCATTCGCAGTGTCGTTGTGGTGGGTGGTGAATGTTGTCAATGAAAAGATTTATGACACCCATCTCAGGCTGCCGCTGCTCGATCGGAGCAACACATTTGTGAACTCAGAAAATGATCCAGACTTGATGGCGTAAAGTGGTATGATGCGTACCTTGAACGCAGCATGTACCTCGATTATGCCATCCGAGGCTTCAATCGGCGAGGAAAAGGGACTCTTTTCTCATCGGCAGACCTGGACCCAGACGCACCGGCTTCACATTCGTCCGTTACAGCAACAGCTGCTAATGTAGCACTGCTAGATGATACCTGACGTTCCACCTCCGAAAGCCCTCATGTATAACGACGTCTTCGAGCGCGGAGAGGGGGATGAAGTGACGCGTGACGGAGACCAGGAAGGGTAGGAAGGGCCCGGGGTGACCGCGGTGAGTTTCAAGCTGGATACAAAGGGCGGGGAAGACAAGGAGGGACTCTGTAAGCGGGAGTTGAAGATTTGAACACACTGAACGTTGAGCGATGGGAGAAATGGACGCCGAGAAGTATGGAATAGGTTGACGGAATAGGACGGACAGGAAGGGAAAGTGGGCGTACGTACCATGTTACAGCGGGTCCAGACAAGCCAGGCCAGCACGATCCCAACCCCACGAGAATATGACAAGGCATCGCCGCGAGCGCGGGTACGGCCGTGCCAGTGGCCCCGACCTCCTTTTCCTCGTGCCTACCACACGACGACCTCAAAGTCGGCTCATGCCCGCCACAAAACCATGCCCGCAAACAACGATAGGGCGATTATGTCCGCGTCGACCAAGACCAGACAGTCGCCCCACACACAATTTGCTCACTCCCGTCACACGCCAGCCAATGATGGCCTACCCGGTACTTGGTGAAAGTTTGAACCCCGGCCAACGAACTTTGATGCCGGATTGGGTGTGTGTCGAGTAAAGGGTAGAGAGTAGATAATGACACATCCATCGAGATTGCATCGAGACTCAGACAACACGCTGGACTAGGGCCTGCGGCCCGAGTCCTTTGTCTCTGCGTGAAGATGGGTGCTCAGGCGATCATGCCTGCTTGCTCGTCCGCTGGGCCACCCCTCTCCGAGGATCGGGGTCGGACCATCGGGCGTGCGATGTACAGTACGAGTAGGGGCAGGTAAGGGAGCGGTGGTAGCAGTTTCGAGCCTGCGAAAACTCTCGTTGCGCTTCTGCGCTGCCATACGATCCCCGGCGCGCTCAGGCTGGCACGTGCCAACGTGTTCGATGAAACAACGCAGATGAATGGTGGTTGAAGCCCTACGAAAACTTGATAGGTGGACTCATGCGCTCAGGACACTTGGGGGGTGAGCTGCGAGGAATTAGAATAAAGAATGGGTTGGGTTGGGGCGGGTAGCCCGGGTGCGCTGACCGACTCGTGGCGAGGTGCGGGTACGACAAGAGGCTGCTTCGTCCGTATACAAGTTGACGACAAGGTCAGAAATTATTTCTTTATTGACTCCAAAGTAGCGTGCAGGGTGACAGTCCGCAGAGGAAAGGAACGTCGAAAAAATAGCGGGGAAACGGAACAATGATGACAGACTCACTGCCCTGAGTGGGCCAGAGGTGAGTCCAACCCACTGCATGCATAATTACTTGGAGGTATTGGGATTCGTCGCCCCCCTAAGTTGGGAGTCTCCTAGCGGTGGATGGTGTGCCACTGCCCGGGGTTGCAGCAGTTTGCGAAAGTAAGTTTTCCCGTGATTGCCACTTAGTAGTAACATCCCCTATTCCACCTTGTCAGTAACTGCCATGGCCCATTCAAGTGATTACACACACGAATCAACAGCGCGACCACTTTCTCGTTCCATTTTCCTCTTTATTAGTGAATGTATCCCTGTGAAAGTTCTCGTCCTCCATGTAGCCCACTTTGGCTTCTTTGCTGGTTTTGCAGATTCACTCGACACCCAGTGGGCCCTCACGACATACTTTTGCATCACCATCCCGATCTTCGTTTTTATCGTCTTTCTCCCTGTACACTTTGGAGAAACTTTATTGTGGTTTCGCTTGTACCATTGTCTCCACATCGCGGAACTCACTTACTGCACAATTGCCATATCAAAGGCCCCTTCTGAATCCATGCTGCTCCTAATGACAAATGAAATATGTGAGTACTCTCAAACTTTCAAATTTATTGTTACAGACAGACAGACATATTATATGAACAGACTTGGGACTCCTAGTCAAACTACCTGTTTTGTTGTTGTTTGTCAGAACTGTCTGGCTATCAACCGGTATCATAAACAATATGTTTACTGAGGCAAAGGGCATACACGATACTATGAGCAAAGCTGAATGATGATCCTCATTCAGCTTCAGTGACCTTTTGGGTACTGCTGCTAGTAGCTCCACAAAAGTGCAGGAAGTACTACAAACACATGGTGACACACTTTCATCCAGGCTTAGATTCAGGTGGAGATGTCATTATTGAGTGAGTTGATAGGCATTTGCAGGGTTCGAGGTTCAGTAGTCATGCACTGTTGGCTTTTAAGTTTAGGTTGATACATCTTATTATATTTACATCTGATCCTTGTTGTATTCATCATTTGTTTACCATTACCATGCAGTTCACTACATGGGTAAACCCGTGGGTTACTCTACGGGTATCTCTTTTTGAGTGATACATTCCATTGCGTCGTCGTTGTGGTGTTACACTATGGGCACAGCAAGGGTATGAGTGTGGGTAGCTAAATTGTTTACCTGTACCCGTCACCTCAGACATGTACAATGCGTGTCGTCATCATTGGGTCGTGGCCGGCGCACGTCTTCTTCGCCGTCAAGTTATCGAGTTGATGATCAATGTAGTGCCGCCAGCACGCCACGTCGTGGCGTCATGGTGTCATGGCGTGGTGCACCGTGCACGCTAGATGGGGAGGAGCATGGGCAAGAGGAGGGAAATGGTAACAGGGGCAGTGTTCAGAAGCGGCTGCACAACGCGCGAATCGTACACGTTATGTGATCGCTTCTGCACGCTGGGGTGAGAGGACCGGGGAGAACGGGAACGGACTAACGGCAGGGCATTGTGCTGGGGCACGCTAGCGTGTTGTTGAGCTGTTGTCATGTCATCACGTCGCGGGGGTATGCGCTATCGTCGTGTAGCGTCCTCACGCTCTGGGGGTGCGCCGGCACGTGGATGGGGTCTGGCGTACTATGAGCGAGTGTATGTGGCGGGAACGCACCGCGTTCATCGCGTCCGTCGTCGTCATCACCATCCGTCTCCCTCTTCCTCGTGTCACTCTCGTCGCCTTGCGGCCCCGTTTCGTCATCGTCTCGTTGTCAGTTGTCATCGAGTCGCCATCGAGTCGCCGTTGGGTTCGTCGTTGAGTTCGTCGTTGTCATCGAGAGTCATCATCGTCGCATTGTTCAAGTTGCAGTCGCCATTATTGTGTCATTGTCATGTCGTCGCACTTACCGGGATGGGGAGTCGAGACCAAGATGGCGTCGGGGGTAAGGGTGATTTTGCGTTGTCACGTCACGGCGGCACACTGTTGTGGGCGAGGGAAAGGGAGGGGGGATGCGGTGATGTGTGATGACTCAGACTTAGTAAGAAGAAAAAGAAAAAGAAAATAGTCACAGATGACCGGACTGGTCGATGACCTACCGTGACCCTTTGGGGTGGGTACGGGTAAGTCGCGGGTATGGATTGCGCTGCCACTACCCACGGGTTACTCGTGCTCTTGCCTACATGGCGTCATTGCGTCACCTTCATCGTCGCCGTGTTACCGTGTCGACGTGGATCGTTTCTACGCTGCATCGTCGTCACGAAGTCGTTGTGGCGCCGGGGCAGCATGTTGTGTTTTCGTTGTCGGCGTTGTCATCACTGTTGCGCGCCACATCATCGTGGTGCCGTCATCGTCGCCGTTGGCGTCACAGTTGTCGCAGGTATATGTACAGAAACTTAAAACAGCCCGTACCCGTGACCCATGATGGGTGACAGGTCACGGTGAGAACATTCAAGTTATTCCTCTGTTCAATTGCACTTCGCCTCCTCGACCTGCTCATTTTGTGGCCATGATATCAAGGTATGTACTCTGTACTAGTGTGTTCCCGCCACATACACTCGATGACAACAACATCACAATGATAATGAATGCAATGTCATGGCATGGTGCCTGCCTCTCCCTCTCCCTCTCCCTATGCCCAACCCAGACCTCATTCATCACAATGGTGCATGGGTATGTGTGGTGTGGTATGGGTATGATTGCAGGTCACAAAATTGTGACCCACATGTGCTCTTCCTCAGGCTGAGGCTGAGGCTCACCTCTCTTCACTCGCATAAAAATGGATACTTATGGGTGTTGACCTGTGGTAGCTGTACATGGGTACAGGTTTAAGATGGGTAGGGGATATAGTACTAGAGACCTGCTGCATGGGTAAACCTTGCAGTTCCCTCACTTAGTCTACAAATGGATGAAAATATTTGAGCATTCTTTCAGTCAGCCTCACTTCTTTAGTAGTCATTGTCTTATTCATTTTGTGTGCTTCAAGAGTGCTCATCCTGAAAGTTGTGTTCCCACTTCATACAGTTATGCATGTGTAAGTCATGGGGAAGTCCACAATGTATTTACATTTGTTTGTACCTAAGCTCCTTAACAGTCAGACCAGTACTAACCCCCTCTGCTCCTTACCTGATCTTTCAAGTGATCACAAATGCAACTTATTTCTCCACATGCTTCCCACTTTTTTGTCAAATGTATCTTTCCAATTTTCATACTCCATGGGGCTGAGACCATCATATTTACCATCACAGTCTCACCCAATGCTTGGCCACTGGCAGACCTCAGGCTTCTGACCCACTTTTGCATCATTGTATCTGCCTCCATTACCATCATGATTATTGCCATGATTCATGGTGAAACAGTATTCTGGCTTCTTGTGTATCATTTCTTGCATCTTGCTGGGCTCATTTACTGCATCATTGCCACTTCAGTCACCCAAAAATACTTGCTAATACTGCTAACAGATGACTCAGGTAATCAACTATTTTGTTGTCATAGCACAACCCTTATTTACTGAATGAGCAGGCCCACACTTGGCACTTGCCAGTGGATTCAACTTTCTGTTCATTGCATCAATGTCCATTGCATTCATCTGGATGTCTACCTTGACAATCAATGCTATGTTTATTGAAGTAACTATGGTAAAGCCAGGGAATGATGAGGTATTTGAAAGTTACTCCAAATCATAGGTGTAGAGTATGGTTCTACAGATATCGAATTACTGCAATGTCGACAATGTGTAACTATGGATATTCATGAACATTCATACTCTATCACCCGGTTCTACCACATTCACACCAACATTGTCCGGCATCGCCAGCATCGGGTCCACCTCGTTCTTCAGCTTACCACCAAATAGGACCCCACCGTTGGCTGCGCGGAACGCGTCGATGCGAGCCTCGACCTCGGGGCGGAAGTGACGCATGAGACCTTGGATTGGCCACGCGGCAGCATCGCCGAGGGCGCAGATCGTGCGTCCTTCGATTTGTTTGCTATTCATTTTCAACAAGTCAAGATTATATGGTACCAGAGAGAGGGATGAAACCTCACGTGAGCTCGAGAAGCATGTCGATTTCCCGGCGGTGAGCGCGGCCCTCAACCATTCGATTCATCATATTCATCATCCACGTCGTGCCCTCGCGACAGGGAGTACATTGACCGCAAGATTCGTGCTTGTAGAACTAGCAGAGTCGTTAGCGAACAGAATGAGAAGTTATGAGAGATACTTGCTGAAGCGAACCGCGCGATGGCAGCGACGATGTCGGTGCTCTTGTCCATGACTATCACAGCACCAGTGCCCAAACCCGACTGCGCGTCCTTAAGAGAGTCATAGTCCATGAGGACCTCGGAACATTTGTCGATAGGCAATACAGGAACAGAGCTTCCACCTGGAATGATGCCAAGCAGGTTGTCCCAACCACCTCGGACACCACCACAATGTCGTTCAACGAGTTCCTTAAGTGGGATGCTCATTTCTTCCTCCACGACACATGGGTTGTTGACGTGACCACTGATACAAAATAGTTTTGTGCCCTGATTGCGTTCCCGGCCGAAGCCAGCAAACCAAGATGCACCACGCCGACATATCGTCGGTGCAACGGCGACAGTCTCGACGTTGGCAACAGTTGTCGGGCAGCCAAAGAGACCGACATCAGCAGGGAAGGGTGGCTTCAAACGGGGTTTACCCTGTTTACCCTCGAGAGATTCGATAAGAGCGGTTTCCTCGCCGCAAATGTAGGCGCCAGCACCGCGGTGAACGTAAACGTCGAAGGAATAACCGGAATCACACGCGTTTTTACCGATGAAACCAGCGCGGTATGCCTCGGTAATGGCTTCTTGGAGATGGTCGGCTTCTTGGACGAACTCTCCGCGGATGTAGATGTATGCCGCGCTTGCGTTCATAGCGCGACCGGCGACCAGACAGCCCTCGACAAGCTTGTGGGGATCGCCACGGAGGATTTCGCGATCTTTGCACGTCCCAGGTTCACCCTCGTCAGCATTGACCACGAGGTAGCGAGGCCTGAGGCGAAGTGAGTGTGGTGGACGATGGGAGGACGGAAAAGACGGACCGTTTGTCCTTTTCCCAGCCAGGCTTGTTCATAAACGACCATTTGAGTCCACTGGGAAAACCTGCGCCCCCACGACCTCTGAGGCCGGAGTCCTTGATGGTTTGTATAATCCAAGAGTCGCCCTTTAGCAAAATGTCCTTCGTCCTATGCCAGTCGCCGCGTGACTAAAATTTTATTTTCAGCACATGACAAGTATAAAGGGAAGAAACTGACTTGTGCGCCCTTGATACCGTGGTCGTGTCTGCAGTAGGCATTTGTAAAGATGCGATCCTGGTCCTTGAGTCCGCCATAGCGACGGACGGGGGTGTCCGCAACGGTTGCAAGAAAGCGTCTGATGGCTGGTGCGGTTGACCGCCTCTGCACGAGGACGGCTGATTTTGAGAGCCGGAGCATCGCTGAGCACGTCGTCATCGTCGAGAACAGTCTAAGAGCGATTCTTCGGGTGACCCGGAAAACTCCGGGTCACGTGATGGTTTCTTTTTACGGAATAACATATCCTGATTGGGAAGGCGGTGTGGCGCGCTTGTCCTTTGTTCAGGCCTGTCTTCGACCGAGTCTTTTGGACGTTCTCTTTTCGGGAGAGACTCTCGGCGTTCGGCACTCTCGGCGTAAGCGGGAACTTTCCGTCTTTTCTTCTGGGATTTTTTCTATGGATCTCTCAGCAACGAATGCTAGCAGCCTCGGCGCCTTCGACCTCCAGAAACAAAAGGCGGATGCCCTCGTGGTCTTGAACGGATTCACTGCAAATGGCCATCTCGAACAGGAACCCACCCTCGAGCAACTCGAAATGGAACTCCCAGTCGTTCTCGACGGTCAGGTCCCCCTCGGAGAACTCCTCTCCAGAGTCGCGCAAGCGATCTACGCCGAGCTATCCGAACTCGCTGAGACGTGAGCATGCACAAGCCCTCCTTGGACGTAGTCTGATTCCCCGTCATCCAGGCTTCCAAACATGTCGGACGCTGCAAGAAAACGGACGATCGCTGACTGGGTCGTAAAGATTAAGAAGCAGGTCGTCAAGTTGTACGCCGTTACCAAATGGGCACGCGACGCCGAGACCGTTCAAAAGTGCATGGTCAGCACGTTCAGCATGACCCTAGTCACGCGCAGACACTCATCCGGTCGCAGAACATCACCGCCTTTCTCATGAATCAGAACCAACAGTTTGAAAGCGCCATCGGTGGACTGACTTATGCCAGGGAATCACTCGATCCCGCAAGGTGAGGCTATACGCCCTATCGCATTTTTCTGTTTTCTTGACAAGCTCCCAGACTTCGAAATCATGATCTCCTGACATCCCTCGACGTCCTTACATCAGGGACATATACGCGTCTTCCATCCGGGATCAAGGTTACATCATGCCTCCATGTACTTAGCAGATGGACTCATGGTACCAAGTGCAGAAATCAATCATTCCCATCCCTCCTTTGAGCGATGCCGAGGTGATCAAAACTATGCGCAATATGGAGGAGATAATGCGGTACCACCTTCGCATGACAGAAATAGTCCCTGTGGAGATGTCTCAACATCGAATCGGTACTGTCATATAATCTTTATCTCTTCAAGGGTTCCATTTGAAACTCCTTTGCGATCTAGCGGGTGGTAGGGTACACTTTACTGCCCCAGGTTTGTTTGAAACATCAGTTTGTATGCGCGGTGCAGAGAAAGACGATGGTTGGTTTTTTGTTGGTGTTAAATTCCTCATATCCGTCGGCGGAGATATGAGTGGAGCAGATGGTAAAGTTTCGTATGTGGTAGATCTATTGAAACTGACGTCTGCCTGTCTGAAGAGTTCCCTCGAGAACCAACTGGTGTACTAAAGCGACACATCACGGACGAGGCAGACGCCCGTATGGCATACTACTTGCCTCTGCCTGCAGACCTCCCCCTTAATGCCGAGGTCCCCGAAAGACCCAAACTATCCGAGGAAACGGTTGATGCTCCCCTTGTCCGGTTGTACAATTTTTTGCGTGCGTAACATACCGCCAACTGACAAATCTGAGCTCATTCTGATTGTGTAGAGATTATGTCTCTTTCATATCAACTTCAGATATTATGGTACCAGGTCGGTCTCTGAATATACGCGCCCCATGTGAGTTTTGGCTGAGCAAATGTCGGACATAGGCCATGCGGATGTGTTCCCTTGGGTGGGGACAGTACTTGAAGGTTGAGTTGTTAAATGGTAGCAAGACGCTTTCGGTATCATATTGGCTGTAAGTTGCTCTGTTCTTTCACCCATGTGACACTCCTAACGCTGCTCTCAAGACGTCCTACTCCTACCAACGTCTCAGGGCGCCCTCAGCCTCCTAATCGGATCAAACTACCACCTCACGGAGGAACGCTCACCATCTCGATGGTCGAGAATCGTGCGAGTCCCAAGGTTGGCGGTGGACCCAGTAGATCCCCGACGGCACGCATGCTGTCTGAACTTCAGCTCAAAGCAAAGCTTGGACCCTCACGTCCGTCGGACGAAGTCGAGGGACTCAAGTTCGAGGTCACATGGCAGCCCATGAAGGGCACGCTCGGCGTCATCATCGAACAGGGGGAAAACATGGCAATCATTGGAGACCTTTCCGTGGTGAGTGTGTGCAAACCATCAGAATGAACGAAATCTGGAGGGTTCCCTAGGACCCAAACAACATCGACTTTGAGGCGATGTTGCACAAGGTTATCAATGCGCACGCAAGAGCTATCCTAAGAGTATTCCAGTTCCAGCTACAGCATGGCCCGATGCGCAATGTGTTTTCTCCGCCAGGCAAGGTAGTCTTAGATTCTTACGGTCTGTATTTAGGCATCTGTTTTGCAATTTGGACAAACATCTGAATACTGTTGCAGGCGGATATCATGTCCTTCGTGTGCACCTCTGTGCAGACGAGGTTGTTCTCGTTTCGATTGACGTCAGAGCTGGTCGAATGGACCTCCAGGATACGGGGGACCTCGCCGCCGCTTCTCGCGGACCCAAGTTTGCGATGATTTCGGACCGGCTGAATGATAATCCGACCATGTTGCTAGAAGCATTGGTCAGGGTTCGATTTAACGTGAGTCACGAGGGATTGACATCGAGGCATGATGCGAGTCAGTGCAATCCCATAGACGATCATCGACCTCGTCGAGCAGAAGGCGAGCTACCTCGGTCTACAGGTCTTCCGACAACGCAACTTTTCCAAAGAAGGTATGTGGTTCTATTGACTTTCACCTCTGCGATACACAAACGTTCGCATCCCTCAGAGTTGCAGAAGTTAGGACCGTTGGCTAGGGGCACAGTGTACATAAAACTTGCCAATTTTCCATCTCACTATCTGGTGCTCGTGATCACCGAGGAAGATTTTCGCTACGCTCTCATCTCGGTCAAGGTATTGCCAGACACCATGTACGGCAACATGATCATGGAGGACATTGGATGGCTGGACGTTCGACGTATACGAGGCGAGAAGGGATTGTCTGAGGTCGTCGTCGGACCACGCCAGGAAGATCCTCAAGTTGGGCAAAAGCGGAAGCGTGACATCACCTCGTCGGCGCACGACACCCTACGGACGGAAGACAAGTAAGTTATCACGCCGAGCGCTTTCGTTGAGTTTCCGAGACTTGTTTAACCCGCTGTTTCAGCTTTCATCTGGAGACGCAGACCCTCCGAGAACTGTATGCATATTGCTGGTGAGTAATATTCGTCCTCAACGGTATTTTTTTTTTTCGAGCCTGTGCGTGAATTGACGACAGTGCCGTTATTTTTCAGCGCGCGCGTTGCCTATACGAAAGTCGAAGCGCAGTTCAAGCTCCGTGGGATACCTTACACGCACGTTAACCCTTCGAGTGCGCTCCATTCTCACTCTCATTCCCAATCCTCCTTGTTGTCCACGCTGTCATATATTCAATCCTCGCTTGCGCGTTCGATCCCTGCACTGTGCGTCCAATCGTCGGATATCCTGTCTGGCGCACCAGCGGCGGAGGCCGCAATGCCCAACATCCGGGTGATCCCGCTCAACTGGTGGTCGGACCGGAAAAAGGCAGCAGTGGTGACGTGCGTCAAGCTCAAGTATGTACAGCAGCCGGTCGGGAAGCGGGTGGCTGCCGGTGGACGAGGACGGGGGCAAGGTGGCAGCATCGGCAGCGGCGGTGATATTATTCGGCCGTCGAAGCGGATCATCTACGATGCTACGGAGGCGGTGGTGTCGTTTTTGTCCGAGGATGTGGACACGTGCGTGGACGAATTTTTGGAGGAGTGGGCGAGGGTGTCAAAGATGGTTGTGATCGCAAGAGAGGGTAAGTGAGGTGTTCGCCTCTCGGAGGGCCTTCTTTTTTTTCCCCTATTTTTGCTGATGATCGTTCGTCGTCGCAGTTGCCCAAATGGCGAAAGAAAAGAAGTGGCGAGACGTCCGGCTTCTTTCGTTTGATTTGCGGACGGTTGAATTTGCCTACTCATCGGCAAGTCCCATGCTCGTTGGTTACTTTGTTTAAATGACACGCAAGTGACAGGACTATACGGTACTGATCAGCTGTACGGACCAACTCTCCCCCACGGGTGGTTCCTTTGAGCTTCGGTTTTCGCGCAGCTCCTCCCCTTCGTCCAATGCAAATAACAACATGCTAGCGCCCCCTACCATCCATCCAATGCACCTGCGCTCGAACCCGCACGAAGAGGCGGAGCCGTTCCTACGGCAGATTCTCCGGCACGCACCACTTGCGCCGTCGCTTCATCGACTAGTGGGGCTCTTGCGAGATACATTACCAATCGCCATCGAGCTCGACCGGTTGTCGACTATGTTAATGGGCGGCACCGGGATGTATGGGATGACGGGGAGCAGGCAAACGTCCAAACATGGGGTGATTGAACCGTGGTTCGACACGGTGGTCAAGGGTATGGGATGGTGGCGGGTGTTGTATGGGGATTTAAGGTATGTATGGAATCTGGTTCTTTTTGCGTGCTCAAACACTCCCCTACCCCTTTTTTGTGTGACTCTTCCACAGGCACGCGCTCGATCTAAGATTAATGAGCGGAAGACGGATTGCGATATTGGATGCGTCCCATTCGGTTTTTACGAGCTCCTGCACGGATTCGGGTCCGGACGGAACTTCCGAGAACGTGGCAAAGGTCGGCGTGCTAGAGCCCATCCCAGATTTCCGTGCGTTGGTGCTCGACGCGGTGCGCGCGTGCGCGCGGACGGGGACTTCTCCTTCCTTCTCCTTCTCTTCTGAGGGCGGGTTTGGAGCTTCAGGTAGGGGTCGGGGGAGGATCGCGCCAATCGACGTGGGGGTAGTGTGCGACAGTGTTTCTGTAGGACCTGTGATAAGGGCATTGCATGTGAGGGTGATGAGAGCGTTGAGAGGTGGTGGTCCTGGTGGGTGATGTGGGGGATGTGGGGGATGGGCTGTGTAACTGCTGCTTCATACTGACTCTGGTTTTCATGTTGCTGGTCTGCCCCCTCCCCCATCTTGACTCTATTATTTTTATCCATGGTACTCATTACCGTACTGGGTGAATTCATGGGAGGGTGGATGCAGGACGAATGGTGCCGCATATGTATTCAAATAAAATCAGAGCGTGAAGCGTCCATTGCTATTCATCTCCAACTTCAGAGGCACTGCGATGTAGTACATGTAGTACGGCTAAGCTGGCATGGCGATACGCCAGTCCGATGACTCATATGATGAATCGACGTGGACCACGCTAAGTGATGAAATCAGGTTCGGACACATGTTTCCCTCGTCTTAGCGTGCCTTGGATGATGGATGATGCAGGTACAGTAGGCTTGGAAGTTGGAACGACACGTGGCATTTTTATAATACCAAGTTGAACGTGAGGTCGTAACGACGTCTATGTTTTTTTACTACATCCACGTTCCTCACACATCATCACGCCAGGTGCGATGGCGTCGTTTGATTGGCAGGCATTGTTCCGCTCCGAAACGGCTGCATGGTAACCAGCAACGACTCGTGGGATCTGCTTATGTACAGAATAGTATGTCGATCGTCGTTCTGATATCAATGACCGTGACGCTGCTGCTACCAATTGCTCCCTCATTCAAGCCGACTTGGACATGTATCATGTTGTGTCCGAGAGGTTTACATACTAACACCATTCACGAAAGTCGAGTCAGTATGTAAACGTTTTATTACTTTCGCAATGTCCGGCGGTCACCACGATTGCTCGAGCCTCGAGCTCATCTCCTGTTTGACTCGGATGTCTTCGTGCTCGCAATGTGTTCCAGTCATGTCTAAATAATATCAAAATTCCTGCAATTTTATCAGAAGCCACAATATCTTATTATTTACATCTGGCGACTCATTCATTCAGGGTATCTGGAAGCCGACCGTGACCAACGGCGGAAACACTGAGAAGGGCGGGCACGAAAGAACAGGACCACGCTCTATAGGGCGACTACGACGTACGGATACAAGGGCTACTGATCTATCGTATGGGCGGATCGGGTATATGTAGGGCGAGACACGTGACTGGTAAGCAGTGAGGCTTACAGTATCCTGCTACTGCCACTGACTCGAGTCGGGTTTATGCTCTTCCGAGGCGACCTTGTTGATACTGTAAAGTTGAGCGAGAGCCGGCCCTAGGTTGGCCTTAGCCTCAGAGATGTCTGCAATGTCTCCAAGTCCGTCGCGGGCCACATTTTTGGAAGTCGATCGTTATTCTTCCTTCGGACTCTTTGTTTCTGGACTAACACTCTGTAGATTTATTCTACCCGTTCAATAGATCGTATTTACAACGAAGGAAGATGGTATATGTATTTATAAATGGCGTTAGGGGCGATCATTAACGTTTCAACCAGAAGCACCGGAGAGCGTGATGCTGGTGGTCGCGAGTTGCAGCTCTGGGGCTGAATTCGACTATTTCATCGGGGTAAATATCAGTATCCGCGTCGCCCTCAAGGCGCGCGAACTGAAAGGAATGAAGGAAAATGACGCACCCCGGAGAGGTAGAACCGCGCGACGTTGAGTTGTGCCGGTCCGTTGAACCAGTTGGGCACAGTAACCGAAATGTCTTGGTACACGCCCCCGGATCCATCGGAAGACTGAGGATTGAAGGCACCGCTGTAGAGAACACTGCCCAAGGATTTGCTGATGTCCGTGCATCCGGATGGGCAGGGGGAGATGCCGATTGCAACCGAGACTTCTTTCGATCCGGAGGATGCCTGGGCCAGAGACGCAACCGGTCAGGGGGGATAGTAGGGGGGAAATAGGAAAACGCACGGGTTCGTCGAGCCGGACGACGAGGGTCGAGCCTGCTTTTAGGGTCGTTCCTGCAGCGGGTTTGGCTATATTGATGTTTTGTGCTGCCACGGCGCATGCGAACGCGGTAATGCAGAGGAGATGTTTGAATGAAGGGAACATGGTGCAGGGAATAAAAGTAGAGGAGGAGCGAGGTGCTGTATACTGGGGATGACCTCTAGAACGTGGACCATTTTATACGTCGGATGGATGTGCGGGCAGCACCTCAGCTGACCGGTACCACTCTGATGTGCTGTCTTGAAACCCTCGGTCTATCCGTAGCATTGCAACGCGAGGACGCGACTGTCAAGAGACAGTGCTGTCGAGTTGTACATCTCCAGGGGTAGTAATAGACATACCGTACCCGTGGGAATATCGCGGGAGAGAGTGACGCGTCCACAATGTTATCGTTTAGCAGAAGGAGACGACCATGTCAGAAGATGCGATTCTGCCCATCCCCAATCTCACCCTTCCTCAGCATGTATTCACCCTCCTCTCACCATCGCTAAAGCACCTACATGATAACGCAAGAAATGCGTTGCTAGACGGCATCAAGGCCGACAGTGCGTACTCCTTCCCGTATCCTCTCATGTACAACCTCTCACGTGGGTTCGCCACCAGAGATGGCCCCGTATTATCGACTCGTCACGTCTTCGGGTGCTCTCACGTCCGACCCTGCACTTCTCGAGGAGATGGAGAAAGCGAACGAGGAAGAGCTCGCAAAGCTTGACGAACGGCTCGCCGAGGCGAAGAAGACGGAGGGAGAGTCTGAGATATCGGACGCCCTCAAGGCGCGCGCGAACCACCTAACGCGGATAGGCGATAGGGTGCGGTCCATGGCTCCTCTCCTGTATTGCTGCAGCTCAGCTGATCACATCCCCAGGAAAAGGCCGTCGCAGCCCAGAAAATTGCGCTGGAGAAAACGCCTGGACTCGGATCGAGAATAGATATATCCCTCGCACTCATCCGGATCGGGTTCTTCTTTGGTGACAACGATCCCATCACTCAAAACCTTGAAAAAGCGGAAAAGTTAGTCGCATTCATCCACGTTTCATGTGCCCATTCTTGATATTTTATAGATACATCGAGGAGGGAGGAGACTGGGACAGACGAAATCGCCTCAAGGTTTACCGTGGACTGCACGCTGTCTCTGTTAGGCAGTTTAAAACTGGTGGCGAGCTCTTGCTGGACGCGCTTTCGACGTTTACGGCCACGGAATTGATCTCATATACCGACTTTGTCTCCCTCACGATCATAGTCAACACATTGACCCTTAAGCGGCCAGACTTGA
Source organism: Leccinellum rugosiceps (assembly GCA_038089755.1). Lineage (NCBI taxonomy): Eukaryota > Fungi > Basidiomycota > Agaricomycetes > Boletales > Boletaceae > Leccinellum > Leccinellum rugosiceps. Next base: position 1,801 of record JBBPLL010000275.1, on the reverse strand, counting down.
AGAAAAAGGTTACTATTTTTATGTGCCGTGTTGGTCTAGGAGGGCTAAGTATCGTTTCAGCTGATCACCGCACCGGATGTTGTATCAGTCTTACCCGAACTCCCTGCCCTCGGCGACCTCGTAAATAACCTGTACGACTGTCATTATGCCAAATTTTTCGTTGCACTAGGTGCGTTTCTCTATCTAGGTTGACTCTCCCTGAACGATTGTCACGCCCACATCCACAGCTACCCTTGAGCAAACTTACCTTTTGCCTTCTCGACTATTGTCTCCGCATACGCGCTACTACGTCCGGGAAATGCGGATCTTCGCATACAGTCAGCTACTGGAATCCTACCGTAGTGTCACGTTGGAGAGTATCAGCGGGGCGTTCGGAGTGAGCGTCGATTTCATCGACAGGCGAGTTCGATTTTGTTTTTTTTCCTTGTTGGCGAGTACGACCTTCTCAACGAGGGGTTTTAACAGCGAGCTGTCACGATTTATCGCAAACGGACGATTACACTGTACGATCGACAAGGTGCATGGGATCGTTGAGACGACGCGACCGTCGCTCAAGAACGCTCAATACGAGAAGGTGGTGAAGCAGGGAGATGCGCTACTTAATTCTATACAACGGTTGAGTAAAGTGTTACATTGACAAAATCGCGTCGATCGTTGTATTGTCGTTTCATTGTCGTAGACTCTCACCGTCATGCACAAGATGACACACCACTTTCCATGACCATCCGCGGCGCCACCTCGTTATCGCTCTTCACCATCTTTGTTACTCTATCGGTCGTTGTGTTAGGACTTCCGTAGACGCATGATGGTACGAGCCCATCGGCATCCGACCTATTGGTTCGACGACGGTTCGGTGATCGTGAGGGTCCATGCTGGCCAAGACCGGAATCAAGACCAAGACTCTGACCTCGTGCTGTTCAGGATCCACGAACGCTTGCTGAATCGACATTCAAGGGTTATTTTAGAACCGTCGTCGTCGTCGAAGGCAGGAGAACTGGAGGACGAGGAAGGATGTGGCGGAACCCCCACGGTGACGATCCCGCCTGCGCTCGGCGTGCAAGTCGACGATTTCACATCATTATTAGCGCATTTATATCACGATATGTACGTGAACACCATGCAGCCCGTTCCCCCGTTCCATCGTTTCCATCGTGTATTTGATCCACCCCCGATCCCTAATCCCTAACCTGATTCCTGACGCACGCATACATAGCCCCCTCTCGGCAGAAGCGCCGTTCGAACATGTCGCCAGTGTCCTGCGCACATCCTCTCAGGAGCAGCTTGATATCCCAACCGTGCACTCCCTGGCGCGGTCGTGTCTCGTCGCCATGTTTCCCTCCGGACCTCGTCCGTTCGTCCATCGGTATCCCAGCGGTGGGGGCGATCGGTGTCTTGAAGAGGCGCTGAGGCTGTCGATGAGGTATGATATCGTCTCGGTGAGCGACGTTACGGTTGGCCCATCTTCGCATTTGCTGAGTTGGTCTTCATCTCGTACTTTTGCAGATACGAAAGGGAATTTACTATAGCATCGTGACGACGATGGATTTCGAGCCTTGCAATGACTCTGCGGAGGAGATCAGTGCTGAGAGTACACAACTGGCGTCGAAAACGGAAACACTGGTAGCCCTGGCGCCCGCGGACCTCGAGCGGTGTCGGAATCTGATGAAGGGCATCGTGGAGCATTTTACCCCCGTCTTGTTTGAGCCGGTTCGTTCCGATCCATCCCTCTCAGCCCCTTTCCCCCCTTATTCCTTGTTTGATGGGTCCTCGGGTAGTGTTCACAGAACACATATATACGCAT